>JAOPJI010057641.1:0-13115 GCA_027122695.1 Merluccius productus
TTTTTATTTTTTTATTTTTTTGTATGTGGGGGAGTGGGGGCGGCGCCCTTGCGCCCTCTATAGGCCGGCCGCCACTGTATGTCACCTAGGATTGAGTAGACTTGAAGTATTTTATTTACTGTTATTTGAAGTTATTGATTGTTACTCTTTTTTTCTGTGAGAGGGGAAGGTATTTTTGCATGCATGTATGTAGAATATGAAATTCTAATTCAAAACCTTTAATGACAAAAAAACATACTGTGTCAATATCGCTGCAGGTCAATCTACTACATTCCCCTTTTTCATGACTATATTTAAAGCATCTAGTGGTGGACTTCTGACGAAGCAAGAAGCCTCCAATCCTTGTGACCCTCCGAGGGGACGGGGATGTTCCTGGGAGTGCAGCTGAACAATACATTGGACTGGACAAGCAAAATTGTGGACCTCTACAAACAGGCCGAGGCAGGCTGTACTTCCTGAGGAGTAGCCTTGCGAAGCCAGCCTAAATTGTGCGAGCTCACCTTTCATTCAGTTGGCCAATCAGGAACCCCTGCAATAGATGAAGATGTAGTAGTGCTGTTATGGAGATTTCGACAATGGCTTAATAATATTTAATATTTAACTTTTATTTGAACGCAAGACGTTTACGTTCGCTAATAGTGTTTACTTTGGAAATACGTCACACAGTATGTCGTCGGGATCCGACTGGCTGAAGCCCGTACAATTCGCTGCAAAGTAAGGTTGACTGATGATGCCTCTCAACAAACACTGCCGATGGCAGACTATCCAGGCCTAATGAGCAAAGTAAATATGGTCTGGCTGTGCAATACAGAAGGAGGCTTAGGTCCCGCAACATGTGCACCAGGGAGACTATAGGCCTACTGCTGGTTCTACCAGTCTGTGGTAGCCAGAAGCCCCCTCAGCTGCAGCTACAGGCCCATCCCTCTACACTGCGCCACAGAGTATCTCAGGCATCACTTTGACTGTACAAGTCAGTGACCCTTCACTGCTAATTCTTATTGCTTTAAACTTTAAAGTGTTTACGGTTGTCTTGTTTTGTCACTGATCCTCTCAACTTGCTGGCTGCTGTAACACCTAACATGTAATAACGAATAATGTGTTATCCTATCCTCCTACCCTTGTAATGGTTTAGTGAGTTAAAAAAAACAACTTTTATAACATCAGTATGCCCATACTACTTTAACATTATTTCACTTTGTCAGCCATATAACCTTCAAGGTACACATTTAGCACTATTTCAACCATCCATACCTTTTTGAGCCTTAATAATAGTTTAATAACATTTGATATGATGTGTAATAATCATGGCTTTTCAATATTGTCCCTAGAAGCAATTTGTTAAAATGGACACTTACGACACAAGGTATTAGACCCCAAATCTATTTTGATTACATTCTCATACAGACTGATCTGCAATTGTTCTGGTTCTATATGTGACATAAGGTAATTCAGTTGTAAAACTTTTAAAATCAATTCATGCCTCCGGGGTACCGGAGTAAAGTGTCTGATTTGAGTATAATTTTATTTTGTTGTAAGTGTGCATGTTACATTTGACTTTTAGGTTACTGTTCAGAAATGCAGACACAGGGATCCATGTGGCAGAGCATGGTGCATGGTGTGCAAGTGCAAGGTCTGTCTTGAGGACAAACAAGTAGGCCACCAACATACAGGGCCGGGTTATGGACCGACCAATGGGGCCTGGGCCCAGGGGCCTCTGAACCCTAAATGTATCATAAGATAAGATATACTTTATTAAAACCAGATGAAAGTACAGGACAGTAATATGAATTAAAAGGGATACAAACTATTCATATTAAATAAGAATTGCAAAATCAACAAACATAAACATCTTTATTATTATTATTATTATTATTATTATTATTATTATTATTATTTTAAAACATGATTATATTATAATTAAGAGAGCGATATTGTAATAATTAGGACCATGAACTTGATTTCCTTGCTGGTGTGCATTGAAATATGTGCAACTGCGTCATTCTCCGCACGATGGCGCTCCAACGCCAAATTCCTGCAGCGCGTGCGAGCCAGGAAGGCAACGCAGTGGATGACATCATCCGCAGGGGAAGACGGAACCGGAGCGAGCAGCGCGAGCTGTCACAGAAGCAGACCTCGTTGTAGCGACGGACCGGGAAGCGAGCCGCAGTCTCCAGTTACAACCCGCTGGAGATCACGTCTCTACACTTTCACTGCTTTAACTCAACTCAGGCCGCGCGTCTCAAAACTCCCAGTTTGAACACACACACACACACACACAGAAAGAGAGGGGAAAAACAGCTTTGCTTTTTTTTTTGTGGCCATGGCTGATGTGAGTTCAAATGAGTCGTCCTCCTCGGACGTGGCGAATAGGTTCGCCCGCAAAGGCGCTCTGAGGCAGAAGAACGTCCACGAGGTGAAGAACCACAAGTTCATAGCGCGGTTCTTCAAGCAGCCGACCTTTTGTAGCCACTGCACCGACTTCATCTGGTAAGCCTGTGTTTCCTACCCATGTTGACTGCCTGTTGCATGTGGGATAAGTTCAGAGGAGTGGTGATGTAACGACGTCGCGCCGTCACTTTTTCTTACTTCCAAAATGCAATCTGCGGATAATAGCAAACGTCTATGCGTCGGTTTCAGGATATGTCACTTTTAAGTAGTGCTTCGGTGGTGGCTGACCGCTGTGTTGTTATACGCGGACAGTCTGGTCAACGTTTCGCTGTGATACATTTCTTCTAATCCAAGTTTATCCCGATTGTCTGCCAATAAAAATACCACAGTTCACCCATAAAGACGCGCCATCCTCCCAGAACCGCTCCCATTACGCGTGTTTCCAAGTCGCTTGGTTACTGCTTGTAGCAGTAGTTGAGCATTATTTTTTTTTAAATGTGTTTTACATAGTAGCTGTATTAGTACTTTCACATAGTAGGCGTATTCATATAATGTCACCCATATGAACAACGCGGTGCTGTGTTCACACCGCAATGACTCACATATACTGCATATGTCTGCTCTCGGCACTTTTATCTAACAAGTGAGGCTGAAGGTGTAGTTGGAGAAGTAGCCATTATGACAGCCTTCTGCTGTTGAATGGGGTGTGTTCCTCCCACGCTATCCATGGTGTGCAACCTTTACACTCTTCTATCTTGGCCTGCGCCAATGCATTAACGAGTAGCTAATTAAATCGAAAGTAAAAAAGGTTGCTATATATGGTCATAAGTGTAGCCTATATTGTAAGCGATATTCAGCTACTCAACCTAAATATCTACCTTTTTAACTTCGAATGAAAATGCTACGTCTGTGTGTGTGTCTGTGTGTCTGTGTGTGTGTGTCTGTGTGTCTGTGCGTCTACAATAATTCCACATTTTGCTGTTAAAAGCATAGAGCTCAACCTTGGATAGGTTGGAACAGACGCGTAGAGATGATGATGAAGAGATGCAATACATATCTTTTATGATTTTTCTCTTTTTCACAGGGGGTTTGGAAAACAAGGTTTCCAGTGCCAAGGTAAGATAGTTGCCTCACTCAAACAGCCATGAGAGACCTACACTTTGTGTCTGTGTTTAATATGCAGTAGACAAAACTTTGAGATACATCAATGATGAGTATTTCTCTCTCCGTTTCCTTTCTTTGGTTCATATTTCTGCTGCCCGGAGGTAATGCATTGTTCTGTCATATGTCATGGCCCCTATCACATAATGATACCTAGTTATTTACAATCATTTCCTGGAATTTTACACAATTTTATGGTGGCAAGGCTAAACCGGTGACTTGCTCCACGGACACCATCGAGACGGCAATAGATGATAGGTGTTGGTGCTGGTGTGGTGAACTATGAGCAAACATAATCATTATAATAATGATATGGGCTATGACTATCATTTGTACCATAATGCGTTCTCCATTCCTGATCAAACTGACAGATGACTCCTGTCCATCCATGACCCTCTCTTTCAGAATACACACGGTACAAGGTGCAAGGCATAGAGGAGTGGCTGGACATGGGCCGAGTGATGGATGGGTGTAATATAACGGGACTAGTGGTGGGCACAGTTTGTCTTTCTTGCTGGGCCGTGGGGGCTCCAAGCGGCTGCCAGAGAAACAGGGGGGTTGTAATAAAGGCCAACCCTTTATTTCATGTGACATGTGACATAACAGAGATTGATTGTACACACACACACCCTCACTCTCTGTCTTCTTCGGTCTCTCTCTCTCTCTCTCTCTCTCTCTCTCTCTCTCTCTCTCTCTCTCACACACACACAGAGCTTATCTGGGGTTTTCCTTGTATGACTATCTGTGTACATCTATGTTGCTGTCGACCAGCAAAGCTCCGCCTCCTTTAACCCTGCGCCTCTGGCTGTTTCCTGTGGAACACCGTGCCAATGTGATGTTCAACATGTCGCAGGTAGTCGGCTCCCCATCTAATGTGGAAACTGTAGGTCTTGCCAGAGTCTAAAGCCCCGACTTGGCAGCTCAGGTAGCCGTGTTGCATATCTCAGATCATGTCAAATAGATGGGACTGAACACTTAGTTTTATTTAATGTATATCCTTTTAAATTAGTGAGATATTCACCATCAAGCTAGAACTGTGTTGTCTATCCTGATATCCCGTTCATTTCGTTGTGTAATTATTATTATTATTATTATTATTATTATTATTATTATTATTATTGCAACCATTTAGCACTTAACAATCAGGAACATTGAGTGGGACCAAAACCTGTGTATTTCAACAAACTCTGACATCACTGGTGAGAAACACAATAAATCGATGTCTTAAACACTCAGGAACATATCATTTATGAATACACTTGACTTATATTGCACACAAATTAAACACAATGTTCACACTAAGGTGATGGTGGCTTTTCAAACTGGACAGCAGTGGTACACCATGCTATTGTAAGCCGAATAAAAATGAATTGCTTTGTATGAGAGCAAGAAAGAGGGAGAATATAATAAGCATTAAAGGAAGGGCAAAAAAAAGCAATGGCTCTTGCAAGCCATTATCCTTTGCTATTAACAGAAATGCTGTCGCTCTTGTAGCCCGACAAGACAGCAGAGCCTCTCCTACACATTTAATCTCAGCTGCTTGACAATACTCCATACATCCACACTGGAGCCTCACTAAATAAATAATGACGGCCTTTTTCTAGATGAAGGTGATGGGTACCAGCACTCATGTTCAGGAAGGAAGAAGTTATCCCTCAAAGATTGCTGTTAAAAAATGTATTATTAAAGACAGCTTGCTGAGTGTATTGTCAAAGTGATACGGATTGGCATTTCTGTGACATTTAGCTTTCCTAAGAAAGCCAATATCTTTTTTTGTTTGTTTATGTGCTAATTGCTTTAATGCTAATATGATGTGTTCATTAGTTGTATGGTTTTGGGAATTAGGATGTGTATGAAACACATTTGTTTAGAACAAGGGTTGTCAGATCAGGATCAGTGTCTATTGTCTTTGATGTAAACCTGTGTGAGCCAGCTGTACCTGCCCCGAACAATCCTTTTTCAAACAGGAAACCCTGTTGAACCTGTCCATTAACAGTTTACATTACTAGCTTCACTTGTGTAGGTTTATATGTCAACAAGCTTGTCAGTCATAACCAGCACTGTACATGCTATTTGTTATCCCGCTAAGGTTGGTAATGTATTGTAGGGTCACATTACAAGACATGAACCTGGAATGTTTTGCAAGGAATTGTATATACTCTTCAAAGCGTCTTTCCTTTAATAATAATAATAATAATAATAATAATAATAATAATAATAATAATAATAATAATAATAATAATAATACTAGGCCTACTAATAATAATAGTGATCTTTGAATACTAAATGTGCAGTTGATTCCCATTTGGCACCTTGCTTTTACAATAGTCACTGTTGTTGAAGCTTGAGATGGGACCTTTTATTGAGGAACCATCCACACACACTCACACAACCTACAGGATGGATCTGTGGTCAAGGAGATGGTTGGCGCTAGGATTGCTCGACCCATTCGCCGCTGCTTGAGGCTATGATAATGATGCATGATGGTACCACCGTAAGCTAGTTAATAGCGCCCTGTTGCAGGTGTACTCACCTCAGCACAATTGTGTTTAAATGTGGTTAGTTTGAGAAGATAAAGTGAAATACACTGGGTAGGCATATCAGCCCTCACCCTCCTCTCGCTCTGCCCCCCCTTTAATTATTTCTGTGTCCAAACACCTTTGATGTGCAGTGCTGTTTGAAGTGAACCTGCTGTATGTCTGGTGTGCGGCTGTGTGTTTGGACAGTGTTCAAAACATCCTAGTGTACATCCGCCATGGCCTGGGCCTCATAAGGCCTGTGTTGACAGCCGAGTGGAAAAGCAAATGGTCCTGTGTGCCCATAGTCTCCGCTGACGTTGGCAGGGACCAACCTTTTGCAGATCACACTTCTCCCTTCCTCTGCTTCTTCTCCTCCCGTCTTATTTGCATCCTACCCTCTGTTTTCCTTCCTCCTTTTTTTCCGTTCTGGGGTTGGTTCCTTGGCACAAGCAGGCTGGCATGGAAGAATAAAAAAAAGTGGGAATTATTTTATTTCCAGATCTGAAAAGGAATGGGGGACAATGCAGCAGAAGGCTGATAAACTTACAGCAACAGTCATGCAACAGATCCCTATTGCCAATTATAAAAGGTTCGGATGTTCTCTGAAGTTGTCAGGCAGAAAAAAAATCCTCCTAATGTCTGGCAAAAATAATTCTGGATTTAAAGGTTGAGAATGAATGTCCTGTCCTTCCAACTCTTAAACTCTTTTAAAAATCTAGACACGCTGGTTCTGTTTAGGAGGACCACTGTTGGCTGCTGTGATGGGAAATGTAGAACATACCTTCTCTTGTGTAGTTTGTCCTCCTGAGCTGATTGCTGCCAAGCCACATCCACTTCAAGTTGTTGCTGTTGTTGAGACTTTCCTACTACATTCTTAAGAAAAACAGCAACACAAGAGCCAGTGTTTGTATTTGGGTCACCAATTCAATGGCAATGGACCAGACAACCTGGCACATTGTAGTGCCATTATTTGTTGAAACTTTGGCCAGGGTTTACCGCATACTCAGTCATCCTTTTTTCCCCCTCTGGCGTGCAGCCAGGAGGACAATGTATGGAAAGCGTGATGTGGGATGGTTTTTAACGTCAGTTCTGGGATTGTTAACGGGTCCATTTGAGTTCTGTGCAGTTCCATTGTAGCTTTTTTGTTTTTATACATGAATCATTTATATCCCATGGGATACGAGATGATCATAATAGACTCCAGCTCCTGAATGATGTATATGAGTGTATGGCAAGCCGTTTAAACATGTAATCAGTAGCGCTAATAGCAATTTCCGATATCAACAATTGCTGTTTGACTAGTTAGAATTCCAAGCCAACATATCCATAATGTATTTTTGATTAGTAGCTATTCTAATTAAAGATATCTACAACTAATTTCTCACTAGTCAAAATGTTAATTATTGATATCAACAATTCAATTCTTACTAGTGGCAATGTTCATTGTAGATATCTACAATTGTTCTTACAATACAGATATCATAAATGGAATTGTAGATATCTAAAATTCAATTCTGACTAGTCAAAATGTAATTATTGATATATCTAGAATTGCACTTCAGATATCTGAAATACAATTGTAACCAGTGAAAATTATATTTGTAATAGTAACAATTATATTTGAGATATCTACAATTCCTATTATAACTAGTCAGAATGTAATTTTAGATATCAAAAAAGGAATCTCCACTAGTCAAAATGTAATTGTTGATATTGTCAATGGCATACGTACATATGCAATGAATATGGTAATTTGGGTGACATATCCAAAATGAATATGGTCATTTGGGTGACGATGACGAGCGAGAAGGATGAGAAGGACAAACCATGGAGCAAGAAGGACTTTCTAATACTGAGACTGCATACACCTTGACACATTTCAGTTGGGTTTTAATAATCACCCGATTCGCCACTCCAAAACAAAAGTATGGTGCCAGTTGCCATGTCAACATTTGTTGAAGATTAATGAGGGAGACATATATTTAAAAATCAACCAATGGCTTTGTGGTACTTCAATGATATGACGTCCACTTACATGCGGACAATTGTTGCAATCGGAAATGTCAAATTACATTTCCACTAGTCACAATCCTTTTTCAACATGTGGAAATTCAATTGTAGATATCTATAATCGTTATTCTTACTAGTGAAAAATGAATTACTGAAATCTATTATTTAAATTAAAGATATATGTAAATCAGTTTTGACTAGTCGAAATGTCATTTCTACATGTGAAAGTATATTTGTAACATGTCAAAATTGTTTTACAGATATCTTAAATTAACATTTTAACTAGACAAAATGACATTTTGACATGTCGAAATGTCATTTGACTAGTGAAAACTAAATCGCTACTAGTTAGCCCTACTGATTAAGTGTTAAAACGGCTTGCCATAATGTGTGCATATAATGCTGCCAATGATGAACCATGATGAATTGCGTCTGGGTGAGTTACTGAATTTGGCTGGCTGTGCAGTGAATTTGCAGGCAAATTATGCTTCTGCTGCATTGCATGAATGACGGCAGATCATTTCTTTATTTGTCCTCAGCAAACACTGGAAGCAGATATTATTTTAATTGACTTGAGATGCAATGTCTTTTGTCGATATGGTTTACACACAAGAAGAAAACAGTTTCAGTTTCTTGTATGTTCTTGCATGTTTTTAGGCTATTTGACTGAAAAAAAGGTTTTGAATCCAGGAACTTGGAAGAACATGGGGCCTACCAGTTTTAACAATAGGTCAAGCTACATTTGGAAGATATGACACTCTGGAACAGCCTGTACACCAGCCCTTTTTTGGAGTTTCACTGGAAACTTATCAGCTTTTCCACACATAAGTCACTGTGTGACTGGTGTAGTTGTTGTGGGTTTACGTTTATTTATTACAGGCTCTTAACCAGGAAAACCAAAAATAAATTATTTCCCCTCATTGATTCATGAGTTAAATACATTGTCTATTGAATATTAATAGTTCAGCCTGAAATTCCCTTTGTCCTGAAATGCACTTTGGTAATCTCTTTCCCCTCTTTTAATTGTAGCTTTATTAATGGCTAGGCTTACAGTATTTGAATGGCTTATAGTTGTGTAATTTTATTTAACGTTAGAAAGTGATAGTGGCTCTTTGATACACTGAAAGGTATCCCTGTTGTATTTTGAATGTTTTAATCTAGCCTAGATACCTTTTTTGTTTAATCCTTTCCTCATTACGGCCATTATTCAAAAGCTCCTCCTCTAGACCTGTTTAAAGTCTTCCTGCACTTCAATCATTTTAGGATGCTAATCCAGCACTCTGGTGGCGACATAGAAAGAGATGGGGGTGGGGCAAATAATAAATAATAGTCGTCATGCCACTAAAAACCAAACCAAAGCTCTGTTACCTCAGTTCTTAAAAGCTCATTTCCAGTGGAGGGGTGAAGGAGGTCACCTGTGTTTTGGTTGGAATCATATCATCTCTTGTGTATGGATCTGATCTCGTACCTTTTTAAAGTGACGGAGAGTTATGTTTATTATTATTAGTTTAGAGTTATGGAGTAATAATGTATGTATTGAGCACGGACCAACATATGAGACATCAATTGTATTCATGCAATCTGTTTTAAATGTATATCTATCTTGTGTGGTGGATATAGTAGAAGGAGATGAGTTATAGCTGTTATTACTGCTATAATATTTGGTGAATGTGGAGGAGGCTATACATTATGTTGTCATGCAGTATGGTTATTTAAATGTTTTATGTTCCACGTCTTTGTGTGTACTTTCGATAATGTCTCTATAAATATTGTATGGGTTGTCCCAATGCAGAATTAATTGCGTACATGAACATCTATCTAACTCTTACAAGCCACACATATATAATGCAATTCTAGGGCTGCCCCCTAATAGTCAATTAACCATTAGTTGATCGGAAGAGGTTTAGTCGCACAAGTTTTCATTAGTCGCTTAGTCGCGCTAAAAGTAAGACATAAAAATAAACGCAACAAGCTTTGCAAACAAATACAACCTCAAACATCCTGGGCGATTTGTTTTGATTATCTATTCTTCTTCGTTGAATGAGTACATTGCTGCCTTCTGCCACGCATTTTGTCGCCACCAAATGGCGTATTTTATTATATTGTCTTTTTCAAGCGGAAATGAAAAGCCCATGGAGATATACTGTACTAGAGTGCGTCAAACATCTTGGTCGATTTGGTTTGCCTGGAACACGGCAAGGAATAGACTCTGAGAGTCTGTATTGTTTTGATTTCTTCTTCTTCTACAACAATGTATTTGGTCTTCAAACGGATATGATGTGCGTGTTTATTTGCATGTAGAGCGGTGGTCACAAGTGGTCACTTGAGATGCATGTTAACGCCAGGTTTGATCGGATCAACTAAGACGCATTTTAATGCCAGGTGTGAACAGGGTAACACCTGGGTTAACCCTAACCCTAACACTCCCCCAAAGGAGCGCCATACATCCACATGCACCGTACATGAAAATATGATTTTTTTTCCATTTGTTTGTTTTGTCAAACGTCAAGCTCTACTGCAATTGCTTGCTTTTAAATAAAAATGTGTGCCGTTATATGGTGTATAAATAAAATTAACAAAGTTCAATGTCTTCTTCCTGGTTGTTCCGACAACCTTGAGAACCACTTTGTCGATGCTGTTAATAAATGGCCCGCTTTGTGCGTGTGCTTGTAAAAATTATATTTTTAAGGCTCATTATTACGGTTTTGTATTATCTGTAAAGTAGCACAAGGTGATTAAAAGTGCACATTAAAAGTGCACATTAAAAGTGCAACGATTAGTCGACTATCGGCTTGAAATGTCAACTAAGAGTCGACTAAGAAAATCTTCTGTCGGGGACAGCCCTATGCAATTCCCTTGACTACTGTCTCAAAACTAGCATGTAGGAGGTCTCATGAGGTTTCCTCATGAGCCAGGCCCGGTTCTAGAGCCCAATCTCTAACGCTGTTAGAGATTGGGCTCCAACAGCTGCCCTTAAGTTTGACTCCGCCTGACCTTCAGACCAACCAAGTTCATCTCTGGGGCCCCGAGTTGGACCACACCATGTCACAGCTCTCTCTCTCTCTTCTCTCTTCTCTCTCTCTCTTCTCCATCTTTTATCTCTCTCTCTTCTCCATCTTTTATCTCTCTCTGGTAATCCTGGGTTTTAAGATTATAATCCCGTAAGTTATTGTCTGCCTGTCACTCACCATATCTCGCTCTCTTCCTCTCTCTTTCTCTTTGTGTCATTCAATGTAACCCGTAGGTTGTCCTTGGGCCTTTGTCTCTCTCTCTCTCTCTCTCTCTCTCTCTCTCTCTCTCTCTCTCTCTCTCTCTGGGCTTGATGCCAGGGCTCGGCCCACTGTGCCTTCAGTCCATCCCAATGAGTTAGCTCTATCTCTATCTCGCATACTCTGTCTTGTTATCTCTCTCTCTCTCTTGCATACTCTGTCTTGTTCTTTCTCTCTCTAATGCACACACACTCACACCAACCCAAACACGCATCCATTGTGGTCAAGCTGTGCGTATGTGGAGCCAAACGGCCGGATCAATGAGCTTGTGTGATGGTGCTTCTCCCTGCACAAAGCCTCTGAGGGCAGCTTCCGCCCGGAGACGATACAGCTGCTGCAGGCTGGGGACGGCTTTGGAGCCAGCAGGAAGCGGATGCAATGACTCAGGCCTTTTAGGGCCCCTGCCAGAGCCAATCAGGAGGAGCAGGCACCGAGGCGCTCTGAGAGAGAGAGCCTTGAGTGGTCCTGAGTGTGGGAGTGTGTCTGCGCTTTATTTTCTTGGATTATTTGTATATTCATGCGGCAGGGTGGTCGTCCGACATTATTTCAATGCTGTTTTTATTCTGTTTTTTGCTCTGCAGTTTAAGTATAGGACCGTCAGTGAAGAAGTGTCAAATATGCCGAGAGAAATGTTCTCATATTAGATATAATAGCATTAATGGATGGATAAGTGCCTTGCAATGAATGTCTCACATCCACCCATTCATACACCAGTGGCCTGTGAGAACCCTGCAAGGCAACAGCCAGCTCATTCAGCCATTTAGGGTGAGGTGTCCTGCTCTGGGACTCAGCACAGTTCATGAATGCAGCCCTTGGCCCTAGTGTCAGATTTTATTTTTGACTTATTAATTACTAAATTACTTAATATAATATTGCAATGTAACACATGCGATATTTGTGTGGCAAAAAAAAGACAAGACAAAAAAATAATACAAGAGAGAAAGATGGCCAAGAAGAGAGAGTGAAAGGGGGCTGGTTGCTGGAGGTTAGAGGTCACAGAAGGGTGGGTGCAGTAGAGGGGAGTTTAACTTGGGACTAAATATAACCCTGCTTGTTGGTTCTCCAGAATATCCGCCGCTACACATTACACTCAAGTTCTGTTTATAGCACCCACACTTGCTCCTTCTGTTTAGCTAGCAGCCCGATTACAGACGTCTGCCAAGGTTTGATGTCTTTCAGTGGTTAGCTACGTATAGCTATAGACGTAACCCAGGCCCCTGAGGCCTGTGACCATGGGCCTGAGATAAACCTGAGGATTTTCAAGGCTGTCTGTTTGGGAGTCTCAGGCAGGAGAGACTAGCATGTACTTTCTCTAACGGCCTTTAGGTGGTTCGTGGTAGGTGAAGACAGAATCCCTCACCATTATAAGTCAACGGGAAGAAATGTGATGTCATTGTTGTAATAAAAAGCCAGTACATTTTTTTCTTCCGGTTCTTAGGCTTTTAGTGGCTAGTTCATCGTCATATTATGTATTTTGTGAGGTCCTAGTTGACAATCATATTTTGATTCAAAAGTTAATGAGGATTAAATATGAATGAGTTTTGGACCATTGAAGTCACGTTGTACACTTTGTTTCCCTTGCTGGTTACTGCATCTCAACAAAATGCAGCTGCTTTGTAAAAGTCTAAAATCTACACCCGCATTAGCCTGGCTAACACCAGACTAAATCACAAATGAGATGTAGTCTGGCCACCACCTATTCATTTTCCTGTAGAGGAGGCGTGGTTCCCGATCGTCCAGAGCCGTTTATTGGGCGCTACGAATGTCT
>JAOPJI010057646.1:0-13113 GCA_027122695.1 Merluccius productus
ATCATGTAGCTTCTTTATTAGTCACTGAAAATTCTTATTTATCTTAAAAATATTAGGATTTTATTGTTATTAAAAAAATATATAATTATAGTAAATCTATTAAAAATAATCAAATAAATAATTTATTTTTTTAGTTATTACGTTATTTTATTGTTAAAAATATAACTTTCAAATTTTTTTCGTGATGGTTATAAACATTCTTTATATATATATAAAATTATAAATATTTTAAAATACGGTGGGGCGCCAAAAAATTTTTGACCAAAAAGTGGGGCGTGAGAAAAAAAGGTTGGGAAACACTGCATTAACCAACTCCTAACCACTAAAATGATAAAGTACCAGCTTTTTGTATTATAATCGGATTATATTTTTGAAAATCAACCAAAAACTGAAGCATTCCAATCGCAATAAAAAGCATTTAAATACACAAATTTAAACTATGATTCGAGTGTAGTAGTGGTGTTGAGAACTTGGCGCATCTACAATTTTTAAACATGCTTACTGGTAGCCACACCGCCATATAGATTAGGTATTTGTTACCTTAAAAACGCCCATATAGATGAGTTATTTGTTACCTTAAAAACACCCATATAGATTAGGTATTTTTACCGTAAAAACGCAGTTTCCACAGGTGTTGAATCTGTGTATTTTATTCTGCGTTTTGCATGAGAATATAGTTGAAAACATTACCACTCTATTCGAGCCACTTTGATGCTGTTTAAAATGGATATTTAGTGAAGACGGCTCAATGTTTTTAGCGATCAAGACACTACCTATTTTCTAAGTAGCGCTTGAACTCTATTTAATTTGGTATTCAACAGCCATTAAAGCAAGGTAGAAAATGAGTAAATTCAATAAAAGTTGGAGCTAAAAAGTGACACATTAATAGAGACCTTCTTCACTTATTATTCTGTGAATTCAAATTGTAATCACCAAAAATTTCTGAAATTACATTATTAAATTTTTACACGCCACTAAATTCGTTAAAAATTCGACCTTAAATTTCGTTAACATCAAACTCAAGTATTTTAAGAAAAAAAAAGTTTTTTAAATTGGGGAAATAACTAAAAAGGTGTTCGCGCATTCAAACAATTGTTTACTAATCTATATATATATATAATAATAATGCACGATTAATTGTTAAAATATTTCGTAAATATTAAATTGAATGCACGACTCCGCAGCTTATAATCCTCTTTTCCATTCATTCCGTATAATATAGAAGAACAGCGGCGCAACATGCTCAAAATTTGCAGAACACACAACTACTAGATGCACATATTTTCACAGACGAACCTAGTTGTTTTTATTGAACTTAATCAATGATAGAAACGCCAGTTATAATCGCTTAAAAACAGCACTTTAACTGAGTCCTGCCGCCAGTAGTGAAATACGTCGGCATAACTAACTATGAACACTAAGGTTAACTGAGTTGCTGATAACAAAAGTTCAAATAATATGAAAGCGTTTCCCACCACAAAAGCATAGGTACCACTGTCCAAGTTTGAGTAGTTGGTGGGAGTGGTGGTGTGATTAGTTATGGGAACTGCCATTCTGGGGCATTATTCCATCGTCACTGATCCCTGTCTCTGACAAGTCCTCCACGGTGTCCAAAATTCTGCACAAGCATGCCCATTTGGCTTTCAAGTTGCGATTTGTTTTGACCATGTGTCTCATTTTCCACCTGTAGTACTCTAACAGGTGAATAAATTAATCGATAGAAAAAGTGTGCTAACTGATAATGATGGCCATGTGTGATTCAATTTGTTTGAGTTTCGCTTTTGTGTGTTCATACTTGCGAAATAAATCCTCTAAAGAGAGTGATTAAATGATAAACTCATTGGTTGCAGTGTAGTAAGCGGAGAGAAACGAACGTACTGTCAGCCTCAAACTGCAACACACTTTTTCCTGGTATAACAAAATCTCTTTTAAAGGGAATATGGGAAGAGTAGGAATCTGGAGAGAAATAAGATGGTTGTTCATGACAGATGATGTTACCCGTATCGATAGAAGTGTCGGCACTAAAAAGGATGTTATCAATTCATTAGCATACACCACAGTTGGTACTTTATTATTTGGTGGCCCTGTTTGACGTTCATGTTATTGGATTCATTGATTTCAAGCATATTTTCAACACCCAGTGATATCGGTTCGCTGAAACTATGCGTAATCAATCATAGAAAAATGAGAAGCATATATTTGAGTTAATGTACACAATCGACTGAAACACTTCTGGGTTCTCCATGTTTAGACTGGCATAAATTTTGAACAGATTGATCGCGTCTTCCTTTTCGATATAGGTGCAGTAGGTGGCATTGCCCAAGGGAGTTCCGATTTTGCGAATGGTTTTCAATTGCATGAAAGTGAATCTCCCCTTTTTGCATCTCATTTTGGTGAGATAGTAGTTGACTTGTCGCTGTTGGGCACTTTTTGCACCAGAATGCTACATTTACGAACATATTAACAACAATACACACACCCACCCACAACTATTCATATCTAAGTAGGTTGTTACAGTTGTGGTTAGATTTTGGGCTCTGCGGATAATTTTATGTATGTCCGGCAGAGCAACAACTTGAGCTCCGTTCACTTCGTACACAAACACTGTGTTTGAATGTTGCAACTTGGTAGGAGGTTGTTTCTATGGAAATGCGTGAGTAATAAGAAGAGCTGCGAAAATACGCTTGTTTTAGGCTCATTTTTGATTGGCGTCGGGGTGTGAAGCGCACTACGCGGGAAGTTATCGATGTTGTTAGGTCTCACTAGACTTAGACCTGCCGCAGCTAACACATGACCCGGCAACGGAGCTGGGTCGCTGCTTTGCGTGTCATGCAGTGAACTCTGTTTATCTTCTGACGAATCTAAAACCTTTTGATCCAAATAGATGGGCGGCAGTAGGCGTATTTTATTTTTCTCGCTAATCACTGGAAGACTTGTCACCGATATTCCTAACTTAATTAGGATATCCATTATCTCCTCCATCGACACGTATTTCAGGTCATTCCCAAAGTGGTGGATTTTTTTAATTTTTGTCATATAGTCGTACATCACTTGGTCATCGAGGACCTGGAAAACAACATTCGATTGGAGCGCCTCAACGAATTCGTCTGTGAGGTTGTCAGATTCAATGTTATCGCAACTGAGTATTTTGAGAAACCCCATCCATGGAACAATGCTCTTTCCGTCGTGTATGAAGTAGGTGAGTTCAGGTTTCTAAATGGCGTCGTCATATCCAACACGCATTGGTACACCAATGAAGTTACAATATTTTGCTGGATAACATACGATTTCACATAGTCCACGGTCTCATTTTCTATGTCGATGGTTTTACTCCATGAAATCCGATTGAGGTAGTGGTTGTTGTTGGCCGAACTGAAACTTTTGAAGATCTCGATTGCTTCATCTCTGGTGATGTAGGAGCAAACTTTTACGTCATTGTTAACAATCCCCAATATTTTGAGTTTCATCAGATGGGGACCTGACAGTCTTCTGGAAGAGATGCCGCTCTTAGATAGGTAATAATTTGGCTGGGATAACACCTACAAATCGGTGTATTTTTTCTATTCAACAATAACCCATATGTGCTTAAGCGTTTAATAAATAGTTTAATAGTTGGACAACTTTTGGGCGAATTCGTGCAATACTCTATTCAAATTGAGACACGACACTTTACCTGGAAAACCATCCGCAAAACTCTCGTCACTTCAGGCATTATCAGTACTTCCGTGTTGTCTACTATGAGTGGATGAACTACCACCATGTCGTTTGAGTCATCTCTCATTGCGATGTTGAACTTGTTGTTGCTTTTGACACGAAAGAAAAACCAAAATTTACAGTTGCCTGTCAACCTATTATGAGCTTTCAAATGAATGCCAGGTAGCTCGAACTAACACCAATTCACCAACTATAGTATCCTGTTACTTAATAGGTGTTGTAAATTGCCACATTAATTAGTTACTATTATTAAAACAATAAAGCACTCTAACAGTATATTCTCGAGAGATCTAATCATTATGTATAGAACGATTGTTTGGATACACTCAAATCACACGCATCTATTCCACATTCGCTCAGTATTGGTAATACCTGAGATTGAATGGTGAATATGGCACAACTAGTCAACTCGATTAACTAACACATCTGCATACATAGAAGTTCCTCCATATAATCTAAGCAATACTTTTTATTGAACAATTTTGACGTATTTATTTTGATAACACAGTTATAATAATAATATCATAAGTGCCAAGAATCCCACTTTGTTAACACAATTAATAACTAATTTGACAATATACATCTTAAATATGAGTATCAGATGTGGGCTCAAGAAATACTCGGAATCAAATAAAAATATTCACTAGCAAACAATGGTGTATTAAACTATTATTTTTGACATAGCGGCATACTTGGCAGCCTCCAGTCTCGTAATGAACCATTCTACTTGTTTGATCAGCCAATATTTATCCCTTGACTCGATAAACGCCTTTTGGTCAGAGGCGATTTGCGATCGTTTGTTCACCATGTCATTTGGTTTGTTTATTGAAGAACGCTTGTATTCCAATAGATTGTTTTGCAGTCGTTGTTTGTGGTGATTCATATCGTTTTTAGTGGACTCTTTCAAGTTTGACATTAATTTCAACACCGACATCGTATCGAGGCCCAATTTGTCCTGCAGATAGCTGATGGCATTGACGGCCTTTTCCGTGTCGGCAGCTATGGTTTTTAAATGCATATTCAAATAATTGTAATTTACTTGAAAGTGTCTGTTTTTCACCCGTGTTTGATTTAGAATAGGTTTTGGGATTGGCGTCGTTCCCAGAATTTATAGCATAGGAGAAGATCGGCGGAGCGTAGATTTTGAAGCGAGCTGTACCACCATACGGAGATATTTGGGGTTTTTGAGAAGAGGTCGTTTTTGAAGAAGTTGATGAGGTGTCAAGAGAAAATCTTTTATTTGGCAACCTGTTGATCACAGTGTACGAAGAGCTTGGATTGTAGGTGTTCAGGTATTTACCAAAAACCTTATTGAACATATCATATTTTGATTGCTCATTGGCGTAATATATAGACGAGTAACTGGATGGATTTTGGTAGTTGTCTCCAATGTTATTGTATTGGTAATTCCAACCGGTACCATAGTATTGATATGGATAAGAGTAGGTATACTGAGAGGGAGTTTCGACATAGTTTTGACTGTTTATGTTGTTCATCGAGATATATTTGGCCGCTTCAAGTCTAGTCACAATGGAACTTATATCGTCAATCAATTTGAGATCCTCTTTGTAGAGATCGATTTCCTTTTTTTTGATTTTCATCCATTGAAGTATTTTATTGATGTTGTCGGGCGAGTTGCTTTCCAAGGATCCCATTTTTTGATGCAAATTCTCATAGTCGTTTTCGTTCTCCTTGATATTGGTTTGTATTTGGTGTTTGATGGTTTCTCTGTGGTCGATAAAATTCTGTGGATAGATTTGAAGCAACTTTTCGAGGTCTTCCAGTTTGGTTGCCGCGACTTGCACATCGGAGGGATTTTTAGGTTCATTTCTGGAACTTTTGTCTAACAAAATTGATTCCACACTAGACAGTATGCAGTACCTATTGAGTCCGCTTGCTCTTTGGTTATGGTGCCTTTTTTTACTTGGCTATTCGATGAAGTTTCACCTTCCTTGGACCCATCCACCACTGTGGCGACCAGCGCGTGATCTAACACTTTGGTGCGCTTTTCAACCAAAAATCCACTTATCTTCAAAATAAGCACTCCAAAAACTAAACTTTTTAACATTTTAACATGCAACATCCCTGAAGGGACCAGGACAATGGCGCTATTGATTTATTGGACCATTCAGTAGACTTATGTGATTCTTGACATCAAAAGAAAATTAAAATAACTGGGGATTTCATTCATATGGTTTCCAGTTGCCAGGTCAAAAGTGACGCCTTTTTACGTATTTTTCGAAATCACGCCATGACGATCAATTTCATTGAGATTCTCTCACTCTTTTTAGGCTCATAGCAACAAGGTCTGCTTCTAACGTGAGCCTTGCGTTATTTTTGTTTTTGAACGAAAATAATTGTTGTGCTGTTGGTTATAATTTATTTTTAAAATCTTTTCTTCACTCTGTTTGTCAACTGTAAATGACGCAACGAAATCGACAAAATGGAGTCTAGTGATCATTTTGCTGCTACTTGTTAATGCTAGATATCCAATATAACACACCAAACCACTTTAAGTAAGTGGTTGGTAGCAGCCACTTTGTTGATCACTCCAAAGCAACGCGTTTCGCACCATATCTACATTTGTTTGATTTATCACTTTGTCTAGGTTGTGTACATCTAACGTAATTTATAACATTGCAACGGGAGAATTTAATTTTTATGTATCAATTTATTCAATTTTGAGTTCACGCCCCCCAGTCGACCAACGAATGGAATTGTTCATTTATACAACTTCAATGACTATTCATGCAAGTTGCTTTAAAAGTTATCGCTTGCTATCTCCATTATCTGCATTAATTTAACTAATTCAATTAACTTCATTTAGTTTAGTTCATCTGAATGTGATATTACCACAAACTTATGTTCCAATTCAATGAAATCTAGATTTTAGACTCCGCGCAATTGTAAATTTAAGCTTCTTCAGCTATGGCACTGCATTGGAAAGCCTTGCACATGCAGATAGTTTATTAAATCGCTTTAAAATATAAAAACAAAATATTCATGCGTGCGCATTACATTTGAAAATTAAATTGTGTTATTTTAGGTTTGAGTTTTCGTTCTTCAAAATACGTCAACGACTTTAAGAAGAACCTAGTTAAGGTTTTATTTGTCAGTCTATCGAAAATTCGCCGCTTAAGAGCAACGTTGAATGTGCTGTGATACCAAAACAAATGTCGTTATCTTTCATTTGAGTACAACATTAATCATTCGTATATCTACCATAGTTATCTACTATATCTATATATAAAAGAGTAGTGACCACAAGTACGCATGCTCGAAAATTTTGTTCCTTACACGCACACGTTACAACACTACCAATACAATGCAAACATATATAAAATTTGTCCATCTTGATAGATTTAACTAAATACTTATTAGGGGGTTTAAATGCATCAGCTTTCAGTTGATTTTCAAAAATATAATCCGATTAGAACGTGTCCTAATTAGACTATGATAGAACATAGCTGTTTTTCCTAATTTACAAAAATGTAGTTCCCTTTATAGTTATGACATTAACAATTGTGGCCAATAGCATTTATCTAGCCATTTTAAATTTCTATACGTCAAGTTTAGCAGTGTAGGAGCGCGTGTTAATGGTAAAGCACTGACTAATCCTACGGATAAAGTTAATCCCATAAACATGTACGCGTGCGCGGAGGCCATTTTTAATCTCAACAACACCTGTTTCTAGTATATGTTAAACGACTAGCATGGCATAAAAAATCAGTTTTGGATGGAAGATCTAACGATTGAAGTGCAACAAGTCGTAATTTGAACTAGTTTTTACTGTACACTTACTATTTGCATGCGTTGGAGTATTATGTTGATTGCGGGTGTTAAAAATGTAATCTTACTTTGAATAAGTTGGAGCGGTACAACTAGTAAGAAATTGTCCACTATGTGTACATGACGATTTCATGCAAATAAGATTGATAAAGTTTCATGTCAACCCCCTATGTACGCCACAATAATACTAACAATTTCAAATGGAAACTTCTTTTAGTTTATGACACATTTCGAAAAGGTACACTATGTGTCGAGATTATTGGCGTCTCTGTTAACTATTTAAACCGTGTTATACTTGTATATTTTTACAAGTTGTACATTGATTATCACTAGGTGTAGTAGTTGAATGGACTTTTGCAAATTTATGGATACATTTGGTGTAAGTTGACGTGGAAAAGTTATAATTCTATCTTTTACGTTAAGCTCTACTAAAAATATGTGTAAAAATGAAGGAATTTTATCGCTTTTCTATTGTGTTGTGGTATTGGAAAGTCTGCGTATAAGCGCACAAAAATTATTCTCACAGCTGGACAGACAGAGACTTTATGTATAAGATAGAATATTCGACGTAATAGGCGTCAATTTTGTGGCTCAGGTGAACTGAATGACGAATGCGTCGTATTTGATTTTTATCAGTTGGAGCAGCGGCGCGAAGTGGACGGCACTCCAAATGGGGGTGGCTTCGATGTGTTTGCTATAGTTTTCACCCCAACCCTTGCCGAAACTGAACTTGAAGGACACGCACTTGATGAGCGAGCAATAATCGCCAAAACCTTCAATTCGGCCGCAATTCAACAGTTTCTGGCCATACTCCAGATCTATCACCTACACAGCAGGCATACAAAATCGTCTTTGCTAACAACTAGAATTACGTCGACATATTTCTTAGGACGAACTTTAAACACATAGTAGAGAGGCAGATTATATTTTCGATTGTAATTTTCACTTTGAACAAAAACCGGTATGTTTGACCTGTTTGTAAGGCGTATGCGACCCAACTCCAACCCGACGACGACCCCATCGCCAATGTAGGACACGCAAGTCGTTGTCTTGGTCGACGTGCATTAAATACCCAACCCAACCGAATTACCTGTTCCGAACTATCGGCGTTTAAGATGGAGCCCAACGAAATGCCGCCGCACTTGCTCAAACTCGTGTACCCATCAATTGATATGGTGGTTTTGGCGATATCAAAGTTGTGTTCGCACAGCTTTGAGAATTCAAAGAAGAATATTCGGTAAAAATGGTCGTCGCGCAACTCACTCAGTAATTCTTCCAGGTATTTTTTGCAGTGTTGTTTCGAGTGACCGTGTTCACAACAGAAGTTTTTGTCGTTCAAGTGTCTGACCACTAAACGGTAATGAAGGTTGAATAGGCGCCAATTCTTACACTGTGGGGTGAATTGTTGACCCCATGGTTGTTTTAGTAGCGTTGATCTCTTTCGTCTACTGATTACAAACAAACAAATAAATATCCATAGATTAAATTAAACAGTCAGAGTATTCTACAAAAGTCAAATGAGTACACGGTAGTGTGGGGGGAAAACGGACGCACAACTGATGACACCCTCTCTGTGTAATTCTGGTAATGTTTAACTAACGTCACAAACTCATTTCAATTGAAGTGGTGTATACGTGGAAACCTCGTTTATTTATGTAGTCATTGCGTTGGTCTCGCCCAACAATGAAATGATTAGTGCTCATGATTTCTATCTTCCATAGAATTTTCATGTAAGTCAGAGGAAAGGTTCGAACAAGGTCGCGGACGTGTTCATCTTCAACGAGTTGTTCGTTGGGTTCCCCTACAAAAGGTTTTATTAAAACGCACCGCGAAGTAGCTGTCACCAGAGTAACAGTAATGACGTGGGTTTATGCAAGCTGCACCGTCGATCTCACGCGCTATTCCATCGTGAGTGAGCACGCCATTACAGTAGTTGCTGGGGAGTTTCAGTTGTTTGTGTTCGAGTGTGGAGTTGGTCCAAATCTTGTAACTCAACATCTCAGGGTTCATTCGTTGGTCACAAACACTAATCATACCATCCTCGATGTTGTCACAGTAAACGTTGATGCAATTGGAGTTTTTATCTGGGACATTGTGGAAGTCAGTAAAGTTAGGATGGCTTAAAATACCTCCAAAAGTGATTGCTCTTTCGAGTTCCATCAGAAGTTGTGTAGTTGTGAGTTGTTTACTAACCCATTCGATAAAGTTCAGTTTTAGAACTTTGAATTCATCAAGAGTTTCATTTTTTCCGGTCTCCTCGTGTGCTTTGAGACTCAACCCGTAGAGCACATCAAGATGACTACTCATTAGAGAGAATGCGGTGGATTTGTTATATAATGATTTATGTCATTTTTAAGCCATTTATAACAACTTGACTGACGAAAACCTTAAACGTGTAATCGGATTATCCAGTTGTTGGAATCAAGTGCTAAAATAAAGTTGAAATTTGTTGTTCTCATGATAAGGTATTATGTGGCCGCACAACGATGCTGAAAATGCACGACTTACTCCTGTATTTTGCCTTATATTGTTGACGACAAAGCATAACCGGGCTAGAAATGACTGTGAAGTTGTTGTGTGACGTTTTAAAGCTATCTGTACAAATGGACTGATCCACCACTTAGATTACTCACAGCTTAGCATTGATACATCGAAAACAAATTAAACTATTAGGATGATACCCAAAATATTATATTTAGAAAGACATGGACGACTGGTTCAAAGTTGCAAAACTTGTTTTCTCCTGGATTCTACTACCTGCTATTGATTATAGTTCTAATCGTCCAAATGTAGCAGTAACACTCATTAGGTGTCGTTGAAAATAATGCCGATCGATCTTCTGAGGCGACCATTTACTTTTGACCCACTGTAAACCGAAGATAGTTGTACATTTCAACTCTCGATTCATCGATACAACTTAAAATACACCTTAAATTTTCGGCAGTCTTCTATAGGCCGAAATCAACGCACAACTTCACATATAAACTTACAGTTAATGACCTGCTGAACGCATATCTTAATCTATACAAAGGAAATTTTAGATCGATGAACTTTCTGGTTATATTTGTAACAGTTTCTAGAGTACTATTTCTCACCCTAGTCATATCATGTGAGTGTGGACTAGGTTCGCCACAGTAAACAAATTTTAGACAAGGTCTTACCCAACAATAACCTCAACTGCAAAGTAAACGATAACCAACACAACAATATGTTGGTGCTGTCCTGCAAGAGTGAGGCTGGAGACGATGTCGACTTCAAGTCGAGTATTAGACCGGATCCAATGTGGCTGATAGAGGAAAGGTCGGTGGAAGATGCACAGAATGTCAACGACTTCTCGCACTACACCGCAACAATGGTGTTCCATCCAGTAGTACAATCAGCTTTGATTTCAGTGAGCAATTGTAAAAACAGTACCGCCGAGAACTGTGCGATTTACTCTCTGGCAAGTATTCCTCGTGTGTACACGTACACAAGAGTTTTATCGACGCTTTAGTTCAAGAGCTCAAATCATACGACAGTGGCAGAGAACTAACAACCAATTTAAAAGAAAGTATCCAATACTTTTGTGCGTGCTTTCATTAATACACAACAAATTAAAGCAACTACGTCAAGCATTTCGCAGACAATTCGTCTACAACATCGATAAAGATTTGTTAATCTTTTCATAATTTAACAAAAATATAATGTGCGCTAAATAATAATTACCCATTTAAAATATACATTGGGCACACAAAAGTCCAATTGGCGTGCGTGGTGTTTCCCGCCACAGTTAAAAATGTTGATTTTTAGCAAAATTGAAAACGCCCCTTTTTCGCGCCGCAATGATAATGTATATATATATATATAGTTGGCTTCTCTATCGCATTTTTATTCCTGGACTCACTGATGCTAGTGACATCTATCGTACTATCACTGTAACATGTGTCATCCATTAAACGACTAAGTCAGCTGTTTAGAGTCTACATGAGTAAAAGGAACTTGAACGGCATGATGATTTACGGTATGAAAGTGTTTTGAGCTAATAATCAGCTCGGTTAGAGACGTCACCATTTCTACGTCAAAGAAAATTGAATTTAATGACTCTGACGTGGAACACCAAAAAACAACCCATCGACCACACCATAGAAGTTTAAAGCAAGCAATTTGATATATTTTGTAACTTGCGCCATAACACACTAACTACAATATACACATATACAAAACGGCTCTACACATCTGCTTGTCTAGTTGCACTAACATCTTTAATTTTGACTCCGCACATTGCGCAAATACCTATCACAATAAAATGGTCACTTGTGAAAACACTCCCACACTACTCACCCAGTTTATAGCAGCAATCTAAATGGGCACGCTTTTCAAACATCATCCAACACACCTTAAATACTTTGGCAATAGTAGGCATGGGGTTGGTGGATAGTTCCTTTGCACTTCTTACAGCTTACTTTCGTTTTGGAAGTGAAATTGAATTTTCGGCCAGACAGGAGTTTGTTTTCGTTGACTTTTCTGTCATTCTCTAGTTCATTTGATTAACGCGGTTGTCGGCGTACGCGGGGTACTTGTTTGTTTTTTGGCCTTATTTCTGTAGGGGTCGGGCGTGACAATCGACTTCAGCTTCACTCTACCTTAAATATATCAATGTCACTTCCGAACCGTGCGCAAAATCAAGACGATACACTTATCGCAAACCATTGTGCCCTCTTGTGGTGCGTGCGCACATAGTCCAAATTTGTGGAAACTTTATGCAAATTTGTTCGATAATTTACTGGTGATCCTTAAGTAATCGTACCAACTGATTAATATATTGGAGTGGCGCGAAAATCTGTCGGAAACCTTTCTTTTTCAAACTATTTTTAGTGGCTCGTCTAATGTAAGTACATTTTAAACAAACAACTCAGCGGTCATCGATATACATATGTCTACTATATATATCTACTATCTACTATATATATATATAAAAGAGTAGTGTCCGTGTGTCTACAGATTTTCCCTTATACGCACACACTTTACACCACTTCCAGTATAATCAAACCCTAGATAAAAATTTTAAATTTAGTTGAATTCAATCAAATTGTTATCACTCTGTTGAAAAACGCTAGTTTTTGGTTATTTTTCAAAAATATAATCCGATTAAACTGTCAGCTAATCCAATTATAATAAAAAATGGCCGGTTTTCCTTTTATAAGCAACTGTCGTTTGCTTTATAGTTATAATATTAAAAGCTGTAACTATTGGCATTTACTTAATTATTTGTTATTTGAATACAAACATTTTTTGCTTGTGCGAGAGGGGTTGGTTATTGAGAGTGCTGGTGGATTTTTGCTTGTTGCAGTCCAAATTTAACAATACTAATATGAATTTTAAGTTCCTAAAGCCAGCATTCTTCGTTGTGGTATTTATTGTCAAGTTAAAGATTTAAAATCGAGCCAATGATCAAACGATTGATCTAGACCCTAAAGGTCCACTTTAAAATTTGTATTCCGACTTTTGAATTATTTTTAGTATCAAACAAATTATTAATGACTAGTTACTTTAAACCAGCGCTTCCCTACAGGGGGTGCGGATAAAAATGTTTGGGGGTGCGGGAATTTTATGACGACGAGTTAGGAAAAA
>JAOPJI010057771.1:0-13067 GCA_027122695.1 Merluccius productus
ACACACACACACACACACACACACACACACACACACACACACACACACACACACACACACACACACATACACAAACATGTTTGTTCTTGTTTGATCTTAAACTAAGTTCCCCTAACATGAATTTAGTTTCACTACAGAACATTTTTACTGTTTGTGGCACCATCAGTTGGGACTGACAAATAGGATTGTAAAAAGAGAAAGCTTTGTACCGAGAGGGTGTGCTTTACCGTCATTATTGGCACGACGGTGATGCGGTTAGGAACAAGACACTTGCACCGAGGTCCACAAGCAAGCATCATATTGTGATTATACCATAGTTACCGACAAAATAAAATACGTAATCAAATGTTGTGACATTGTGGGGCAATTCGCTCTCAAAATAAATCACTTTTTGTTATTTGTATCTCAGGGAAACATTGACACACCCCATGTAAGTTGTATCACAACTTACATGGGGTGTGTCAATCAGTCACGTCCATAGACTCTTATGCAATGCATATATTGCAGCCAGTAGGACAGACCTTAGTAACGACCTAGCAATGCTTTCTGGTCCCTGTTGAGCTAATGCTTTCTAGAGATTGTGTGATTTCCCAATCTGAATACATACACATATATAAACACAAAAGCGCTCAAACTGTAATTACGAAACATTTATTATTATTATCTTTATTTGACAGACTCAAGGTCCAGATATAAAATACACACAATATACAGACAAACATAAAAATTATATATATATATATATATAAACATATATATATATGCTAATGGTTAAAATACATACAAATGTTGGTTCCAACATTTCCAAAGGCTGGAGGAATATCGTGTCTCACTTAGGGTAGTGTCAGTCAAAGACATTATTATACTATTCCTAGACTCAGTCAGCCTACACATAAATTTATACATAAAATTCTTCAAGTAATGCTTGAAAAGTGGGAACATTGCTGTTTACAAACATCTTGCTCGCACTTTCCCATCTTGGGTATTTCAACAGAATTCAAGAGCGTCATTATATGCCACTTTTAGCTTGTTCATCTTCCCTTTACTATGGCTACACCACAGATGTGCTGTGTAAAGTGGAGTGCAGTAGGCTCTAAAAAGGCTGTTTTTACGTTATCAGAGCACATAGGAAATTTACGTGCAAGTATATTTGCCTGTGCATACAATTTATAGCACTGGCGCAGAATGTCATCATCATCACTTAGGTCATCCCTGATAATATGCCCCAAGTATTTTACTTTATTAACAGTCTCAAGCACTTGCTCAGACAGATAACATGAAGGGAATTTGAGCTTCTGATCCTCCTGAGTTCTGGCTATCATGATAACACTCTTTTTGGGATTAATACTGCACACCATACTTCGTACAGACTCTGAGCAGTTGCTGTAAACCAGCACTATAAGGAGACATAAGGATTAGGTCATCAGCATACATTCAATGATTAATAAGCTGATTCCCCACCATACATCCAGTCTTACACTCCTCGAATTCCCTAGACAGACCATCCATATACAGGTGTAAAAGGATAGGAGACAGTATTCCACCTTGCCTGACCCCATTAGTAACAGGAAACGGGGTTGGTATTGTTTTGCCCCATCTAACTTGCATGGTTTGGTGTGAGTACCAATAATGCAGAATCCTTATTAAGTATGGAGGCACCCCTCGCTCTCGCAGCTTGATAAACAGTTTGCGGTCAAAGGCTTTGGACGCATCTAAGAAACACATGAACATTGTTGAATTGTGCCTTTTATATTTAGAGAGTAGTTACAGCATACTCTTGAAGCCTATCAAGCAAGATCCGCTCTAACACTTTGGAAAGTATGCTAGCTAAAGCAATTGGTCTGTAGTTATCTATGTTAGATGCTTTGCAGGTTTTGTCTTTGATGACTGGTGCTAGCAGTACAGATAGCATGGAGTCAGGTAGTATGCCATGAGACAACAATCCAGAGAAACACATAGCGAGTAACACTGAGAGTCTGTGGCTTGCATATTTCAGGTGTTCAGATGTTATTTTATCAGGACCACATGCTTTGTTTGCTGCCAATTTCTCAATTGCACAGTACACTTCATTTGGCCTAATAACCACACCATCATTATTAACCACATCACAAACTCAGCACTCATGACACAGTTAAAAATTTCCCTAAAATGTGTTCCCCACAGCTCAGCAATATTTTCATCCCCAGAGATCCCATCAATACTAGATGGCAAAGCCATCTTACTGTTGTTGGAAACTTTAACTTCTTTCCAGAACTCATAGACATCGCTCTCCTGCAATTTTTTAGCCATGGAATTTGCCCTCATCATCTGCTCATTTCTTTTGATAAAACGTACTGCATATTTAAACTTGGCATTTGCCTTTTTCTTACGTTCAAACTCTGGGCCACGCCTTATTTTACCAGCTAATACCCAACTGTGCACGGATTCTTTAGCCTCTGTATGAAGCTCATATACATGTTCATTCCACCCTGGCCTAATGTTTTGTTTCCTTTTTTCTTATTGTCATTATTTAAGCAGGTTACAATTTTTTCATACATACTAAATATATCAGAACAGTGCTCATTGTTCTTGCAATTAATGCTGTTACACAAGACAGCTTCAATTGGTATAACAATATTACTGAGACTACAATCAGTCAGGAAGCTATACTTCCAGATATCATATTCTGTGAGCCTTGCCCAATCAACTTTCCTTTGTTCATGAGCCTCATAGCTGGACAGCTCAGGCAAACTATCAAGGTCTAATATCATGGAGGAATGTGATCTGTTGTGGCCAGACTATACAGGATCTCAGTCCCCATTAAGCACTCATGAGCATCAGCTGAATATATACAGTGATCCAGCCAAGATGTTGTATGCCATGCCTCACTAATATATGTAAAGCTATTAGCTGGTAGCATTACTTTGCTTGATAGGACTAACTTGTTGTTAACACAGAATTGATTAAGGTGTCTCCCAAATAAGGACCCATCATCTGAGATATCAGCATTTAAGTCACCCATCACAAATATGCATGTACATTCACTTTCTTTAATAAAAGAGCTGATAAAGCCCAGCCTATTGAGGTATTCATTTTCATTTTGGTAGCTTTCATAAGGAGTGTAAACATTTAAAATAATAAAGGTGCTCTTTTCGTGTGCAACCTTGATTGCTATGGCCCAGTCTACCTCTAGTCTGATCACACTAATCGGAGAGTCATACTTCTTCCGCCAGAATATGGCCACCCCTCCGGGTATTCTACCATGTATTATTCCCATACTTAAGTCTGTCGTGGACTCCCCTGGCCCATAGAATTCATCATTCACAGAATTAAGTTTATCTAGATCTTGTTTGGGTAGCAGAGTCTTTTGTATACAAAGAATGTCAGTGCTCACAAACAGTTTGTCAACAACAATGCGTCGTGCTTTGTCCCCGGCCCCCTGTCCAAGGCGTAAGCCACGCGTGTTATATGACACAACTTTCATGATGATGATGATGATGATAATCCAGTCTTCACAGCAATAGTTGTCCCAGAGTCAGACACACAAACATTCTTTGTCGCAGTGTGAGTGTTTACTTCCACTGGTTTGCACGCTTCATAAAAGCGGCGCACAAAGACACCCTCTGGCCAAAGTTGTGGCTCATACATTTCGCCCACATTATTGCATTCAGCAGTGATTTTAAATGAATTATATAATCTCTGGGCACTGTCGATCTTTTGACAGGCCACATCACAATGTAGTTTGTCTTTCAGGTAGTTGGCCAATGCTTCCGAGTTTACATCAGGCGAGAATTTTGTGACGAAGACACTCACCAGTTTAGTCTTTACAACTTGTATGGATCCGCCTGCACTGGTTCCCACAATGCCATTTTTCTTCTCCCTCCTGGGAGCAATCACACTTGGTTGGCGCTGGATACAGCATCCCCATGTAAACGTTGACGACGCCTGTTCTTGACTGCACGGCTCCATTTCGGTGAAGCTGTTTCGGCACCCCGGTCACCCGAGCCTTCCTCCTCCGACGCGTTGGTCCGCAGCACCGTGGAGGTACCAGGCACCTGCCCTGCGTTATCCAAAACCTGGCTTGCGGCCTCCTCCTCGGTAAACGTCGGGCTGGGCAAACTTTTCGCGACTTTCTCACCTTTTTCTATTAGGCATAGTCGTTGATTTAATCCAGCAGTGACCGTACGCAAATCCTCACATACGTCTGTTTGCGCAGACATAGCCTGTTTCATGCTTGATAAATCCAAACCCAATCGTTCGATTTTCCCCAGTAAGCAGGAGACATCAAGGCTATTAAAGCTCACAGGTGGAAGTTCATCCAAGTTATGAGATACAAATCGAGGAATGTCTTCGCCAACCTCATTGAGCAGTTTCAGACAACTTTTAACGTTGTTTACGTCCTTGTGCTGCACTTTATGCGCAACAAAGCGTTGGGTGGTCTGTGGACAGAGTTCAAACAAAACTTTCCTTGAACTCTCAATCCATTCTGACCCGAAGTGATTCACCGTCAGCAAAACGACATCATCCTGACTTAGGGTTTTCATTTTAACCACGAGAAAGTTCTCAACCATCTTCCACCACAGTTTTTCCATCAGTTGTAGTGTAAATCTGCAGTTTTATTCTACTTTTTCTCAGAGGAGCAGCACCATTACCTGCAGCCTCCGCCATGACACCCATATATATAATATACCTATACCTATAATCATAACTATAAATATGACCATAACTAAAATCATAACAATACTATAACCATAACTATACTCATACCTATTAACTATAACTTTAACCATAACCATAACAACTATAACCATAACATAACTTTAACCATAGCTATAATAACTAACTATAACAACTACTATAATATATTAGGATACCTTTATATTTATTGTTATAGTTAATTGTAAAGTATAATTAACTATAGTTTAACTATGACACCTTTGTAGTTATGGTTATAGTTTATAATAGTATGATAGTATAAGTATGATAAACTATGGCCTCACCGTCCCTGCTCCAGCAGTAGGATATCAGTCCAGCCGAGCTTTGCCAGGTGATAGGCTACGGAGGTGCCCACAATGCCCCCCCCACAGATGACCACGCGGGCCTGGCTGGGCAGGGGGGGCAGGCTGTCCCCACTGACCGCCCTCCGATGGCTCAGCACCCCCTGCAGGGCGGCCCCCTGGGGCTGCAGCAGCCTGCGGAGCATAGCAGGGGACAGACCGCTCCACATGGACCTGCTGACACACACACACACACACACACACACACACACACACACACACACAGTAATGTATAGTTATTAGTATGTATTGTAATATACTGAACAGACACACAGTAATGTATAGTTATTAGTATGTATTGTAATATACTGAACAGACACACAGTAATGTATAGTATTAGTATGTATTGTAATATACTGAACGGACACACAGTAATGTATAGTTATTAGTATGTATTGTAATATACCGAACGGACACACAGTAATGTATAGTTATTAGTATGTATTGTAATATACTGAACGGATAATGTATAGTAGTAAGTATGTATTGTAATATACTGAACAGGTTGTTGATGGTATAACTACTGCTTACCAGCTAACACTAGTAATTATGTAACAACAGCTAACCAGCTAACACTATAACTACTGCTAGTCTCACAAATCAGACTTTATATTAATAATCTAATCTTATTTATTACCTAAATAATCTCAAATCTGATGGCAGACGAGCTCAAATGAACGGGATGTTTCACTGTCTTTCGCCATTTGTTTCAAAGAACCTTGCTGCTGGAGGCGGGGACCTGCAAGGGCATTAATTGGCAATTAACAGCGAACACAAACTCCGCCAGCACTTGTAAAATAGAAAAAGGCTTCAAATCAACACTGTAACACTAGTAAGGGTTTAACTACTGCTAACACTAGTAACTGTTTAACTACTGCCAATCTGTTAACACTAGTAAGGGTTTAACTACTGCTAACCATTTAACACTAGTAAGTGTTTAACTACTGCTAACCTGTTAACACTAGTAAGGGTTTACCTACTGCTAACCAGTTAACACTAGTAAGGGTTTACCTACTGCTAACCAGTTAACACTAGTAAGGGTTTAACTACTGCTAACCAGTTAACACTAGTAAGGGTTTAACTACAGCTAACACTAGTAAGTGGTTAACTACTGCTAACCTGTTAACACTAGTAATGGTTTAACTACTGCCAACAAGTTAACAGTAGTAAGGGTTTAAACTAGTAACTACCAGCTAGGTTAGTGCTAGTTAGCATGCCTTTAGCTCCACTGTTGCTAATGACCTCTGACCTTGAGAACCTGGGAGCCTGAGGTCAACAGGGAGACTCCTGGGTTTATTATGGTGGGTTAGGGTTGGTGTGAGTTACATTACTTAGATTTGACTTGTTAGTTTGTTGTGGACTTGTGTGCTACGTGGCTAATGCTAACAGTAGATGCAGGTTAATGCTAACAGTGCAGGCTAATGCTAACAGTAGCTTCAGGTTAATGTTGATTCCTAGTAAACATGTTAATAATAACGTTACTTTAGTCACCGTGTGCTGGGTCTGTATTAACTCCATGCTCACCTAATCCTCTTGATCCAGATGAGATATGTGGAGCAATAATAAAGTAGTTAAACCATCAGCTCTGATAGCTAAGCTAACGTGCTAGCTGTTTACAACTATGCCCTTCTTGTTCCTCTGTTGTTGACAGGGCGCATCAGCGCCTCCTCCGGTCAGGAAGGGAACTGGAGCCGCAGAGACCAGAGACGCACCGCGTCACTTCTACTGCTCTGTATTGTCTTCCGCTTGCTGCCTTGATGATTGCTGACTCTTCTTTTCTTTTTTTTCTTTGAGCACACCACAGTTGCAAATTCATGAAGAAAACCACCTTACACACTCCTTTCACAGTGGCTGTAGTTTTTACATCTTATTATTATTTAAATATATTATGTTGTTGACTGTCTTCTTTGATGACTGTACTGGCAATAAACAAATCTGTTTGTGAAACCAAACCGTTGAAAGGAAATGTCACTAAGTTAAGATATAGGCCTAATCTATATTAAGATAGATTAAGATATTAAAATATAGCTTAAGATATATTAAGTTAAAATATAGATTAAGATAGATTAAGTGAAGATATAGTTTAAGTTAAGATAGGCCTATAGATTAATTTAAAAATATAGATTAAGATAGATAAGTTAAAATTTAGTTTATTGGAATCAACAATCAGTTATTGTTTCAATTATTTATTGGATTGCAATGGAAACCTTTTCGAGTGGTTTTAATATAAATATAACTTCAGTTAAATGTTGAATCAGTGCAGACCACCACAACCTGTTGTATTGCCTGTATAGCTGTCAAATACATCATTTCTTACATTACAATATGTATACAAATACACACAGTATACTAGGATAGTGACATAGTAAAGTATTGTTAGGGGTTGTGTCTGGTATATCAATATGAACTTGGTATTATTCTTTATTATATTTGTGTGTTGGTAACTGTCCACTTCACTGTGTACCAATTCTTCATGTTGAGACTAAATGTGCGAGGGCAGAGCAACCACCTTATCTGTTATCCTTCAGACACCTGTATGGTTTCTCCAACCAAAGGTGTAATGTCTCTTATCAGCATAAATTGTACAAACTAGTATCTCTTGTGTAGGCCTTGTGCCTGCTTGAGTGTACATTGTGCTTCTCCTGATAACAGACGTTGTTATCTGGGGACAAGCAAGTTTATGATACTGTATAAATATGTTCCAATGACTTGAATAAACCAGAAGCATTGTGATCTCACACAGTACCCACTTTCCCGACTCACACAGTATCCACTGTCTCGGCTCACAGCACCCACTGTCTCGGCTCACAGCACCCACTGTCTCGGCTCACAGTGCTTACTGTCTCGGCTCACAGTATCCACTGTCTCGGCTCACAGTATCCACTGTCTCGGCTCACAGTACCCACCGTCTCGGTCACTTTGTTTCCCGGACGTCCAAAAGCTTCCAGAGTTGGAGGGAAGATAGATGACTCCATCCAAATAGACAACAGAGAAAAACATTACAACGATTGGTGTCAGAAGTGGGATTAAGACATTATTCCCTCTACTTCAGAGGAATTGACTGCCTTGCTCCAGTATCCCCCACCCCTTGACTCCACCATCTGAAAAACTCAATAATTAAGATCATTGCGTCACTCTTAATTACCCCGGGACCACCACAGGGCGCTGTGTTACCCGGGACCACCAGAGGGCGCTATGCTACCCGGGACCACCAGAGGGCGCTGTGTTACCCGGGACCACCAGAGGGCGCCACGTCACAGCAGACACGCGCGCGCAACCAGGCAGAAAGCGTCTATACGGCGTCAGTCATACGTGTTCACTCCCTTAAAAACAGAAAGGGCGGATGATTTATATGCACGTAGATTTTCTTTAGTAGATACACTGGCTTTTCTATCAGATATGTGTAGGCTATAATATCCTATATCTGGCCAAACGATCTATTCATTTTCAGGAATAATATTCTACCCTTTCCATTCTATTCGTGAGAACGAAACCACGAAAGCCAAGTTCGTAAATCGTGTATCGTCGTTTGTCAGGGCTCAGTTAACTAAAGCTATAAACATTTCTTAGATTTACAAGAGGGTGAATTCTGTCATTTAATTACGCAGTGAAATTATAGTTTTCGCGTCAGTGATATTAGGATGACACTACGAACACAATGCCGTTAATACATTGATTACGATGATGTAGTCGCTAATGTGACCACAGTAGCTTATGGGAACAAAACGGTGTATTGCCCCCTGGCTGTGCGCGCATCCAACCATGTTTGTACCGCCCTGTGTTAAAGTTGCAGTGTGTAAAATGTATTGGCATCTAGTGGTGAGGTTGCAGATCACAACAAACCCTCACCCCTCCCTTTCCAACGACGTAGGAGAAGCTACGGTGGACTATACTGGTCAGTAAGGTGCCAGTAGGTGCTAGGGGTGCAATAAATACCAGAAAACTGTAATTTAACACACAGTCAAAATCTCAACGAGTACTCGTGTACTCGTTTTGTTTAAGTCTGTATAGCTTCCACCAATGTACACATATGGAGAGTCACCTCTATACAGTAGTTACATTCATATTGGAGCTCCACTGGCCACACAGTGTTTGACCTGCTTTTTACTGTTGTACAGCTAGCTTTTAATATTATATATTATATCCTTTCAGAACATTTTGTAACATGAGATGTATCCGGGGGTCATTTGTACTTTGCCTATTGTGTAGAAATATTGACCAAACAATGGCTCTATAGAGAGGAGTGCTGCAGTCTCCTGGGCAGGTAGACACCTAGACACACGGGACTCATACCGGTGATCACGTCTTTAGTTCACCATGTCACATCACTAATTCAGAGCATGAATATCTGTTCAATATCCAATATCTTTAACTTAAAAATACTTTCAACTACATAAACTTCTATTGAGATTATTTGAGTAAACCACGACAGTCGCGCTATGCTGCTATAAATGCAATTTTCAGTTTTGATGTTGGGTGGACATTATTGTAAAGCGTATTGAACGAGGGGGAACTCTACTAAACATTGGTTAACAAACCTATTTTAGTCTCAACAACAATATGCAACGGCGAAGGCTTTATTTCTCTAGAGACGTTTGTCCGTTCTGGGCTACTGTAGAAACATGGCGGTGCAACATGGTGGCCTCCGTAGAAGGCGACCCGCTCCCAATGTAGATATAAACGGCTCATTCTACACTAATGAAAACATACTTATTAATATTGTATTCAATTTCTGCCAAGTCCGTTCCACTAGATGCCACAAAATTATACACAGTGAACTTTTAAACTTTTAACAGTTGAAATGAAATATGAATACTGTAGTAGGTTGAAGGCTTGAAGCTAGCCTAAATACATTATTTTATTCAAGCGTTTTTGTTAACATTTATAAGTTAGGGGAGGAATTTATGACAATGAAATTTAAAGTCTAGCTTACTTTTCACACACGCACACGTCAAGCAAAACGCATCCACGCTCGATGTCCACTAGATGTCAGGCTAGTTGCATGAGAGAACGTTTCAATGTATAGACTCTCACAGGGTTTGAATATGGCAGACACAATTTCATTCTATTACAAGTCGAATTGTGCCTTATATGGACAATATAAGAGAGGGAGAGTAAGGGATATAGAGAGACAGAAGAAAAGAGCAAGAGATATATATTTTATTGTTATATTTCTGTTCAAATTTGATTTTTTTTCAGTAGAACTTATTATTATTGTGTGTGTGTGTGTGTGTGTGTGCGTGTGTGTTACCCATTGTAACTGCCATCGTTAATGCAGCAGAGAAAGATATGCTTTGGACACTAGTACTAAACATGCTCCTCGTCACAGTACTACAGATGGCCTTTAAACAAGCCTTGGCCAGTGGCCGCATCTACAACAACTGCCGCAAACCCATGACCCCGTCCTGCAACCATCATCGGGCGGTGAAGACTCACCTGTGGATTTTAACAACTATGTGCGCCAACTTCAATGCCATGAATGGACAATGTTCGAGAGTCATGAAAGACAATTCAGGAAATCATTGGATACCAAATTACTCCAAGAAAAAGCTTACTTTGCCTGCTCCGGAGATCCAGCAAAGTGGAGTAAGGTGGCATCCATCCAAACTGGAGTTTTCTTCCAAAACGGAATATTCTGTGCACGAAACAATGGGAAAGCGTTTGGATTACAACTCCTGAAATACGTGACACGGATTCTAAAAAAGTTTCCCTTGAGCGATAAACATCTAATGGAGTTTACACCGGCTTCCCTCACTTCCTGGATTGAGAAACAGCTGATCTTCGTGAGAGATGTCATTCAACCATCCCTCAGCAGAGGGGCAGCAGACGAACGGCACAAACGCCAAAGTATTAAAACAGTAAGCAGAGACAAACTGTCATATCTATGGCAGCACCGTAGGTCTAAGGCTATTGGCATAATTCTAAATAATAGCATGTTTCCCTCCCCCTCGCCCACTGTCAATGACACCACTGACATTTTAAAAGTACTATATGGCTAAATGTCAACCATGCCCGACTCAAACGCTGACCACGCCCCCTTGGTCCACAAGCATAGAGACAGTCACCCCAGATTATTATCCATCAACTGCTAAATTCACTTTTGAAGAAGTAGATAGTTAGTTCCCACCTACCAAATAACAGAGCCAGTGGATACGATGGGGTGACATACGAGACCATCAAAGCCAGAAAACCCCAGTCCACCCAAATACTAACATATTTATTTAACACCTGCCTGACTAATGGAAAGGTGCCAGGATCATGGAAGGGGGCCCTCATCCATAGAGTACCTAAGAAAGACAACACTCCAAACGACCCATCCACATGGAGGGACAGCTCTCTCCGTCCCACTGTCTACAAAATATTTATGAAATGTCCGCTTGCCCGCATCCTCCCATGGCTTGTAGACACAGGCATGCTCTCACCCAAACAAAAAGCCTATATAGACAGGGTATGAACGAGCATGTGTTCTGCCTTAAAACTGGAGTGGATGATTTTAACATGAATCATGTAAACTTTATACTGTATTCCTGGATTTTTGAGATGCCTTTGGAACACTATCACACAAAATGATGCTGAGTGCACTGGAGGAGATCCATCTACCCCAGCCCTTTGTAGACATCAAAACGGATGTGTATAAGGGATCCTTTCTGCAGGTGATCTGTGGACACCAACTCACAGAGCCCATCCCTCTCCAGTTTGGGATTAACACAGGCTGCCCCTGGAGTGTGGTGAACTTCATCCTTGCCATTAACCAGTAGTTCAAGTGGCTCTGTCAGTGTGCACTACCCCATATCAGATCCCCAAACCCTGTTCAGGGGTATGCAGACAATGTAGAGATTTCCTCCAGAGACGAGGGCGTCATACACAACATGCTGGCCAGAACAGATGAATTTCTGCACTGGTCAAAACTGGAGGTAAAGCACACCAAGTGCGCAGCGCTATACGTGCGACGCAGCGGTGGCAACCGCTGGTATAAAGCCAAATCGGACAAACCCCCCTCCTTCACAATCATGGGACAGCCCATCAGAGTTTACTCATGCCATGAGTCATACACCTATCTTGGCCATAACATCAACATTGCAGGTGAGTGGGGGGAGCAGGTACAGGAGCTATGCTACGCCTATAAGAACAGGATCGATCTAATCAACTCCTCCCCTCTCCCTGTAGTCATGAAACTGGACGCTATCAGAGAGGTGGCCCTGGCAAAGATACAACACCTCTTTGCAAACGTTCACATCCCGCAAAATGTCCTATGCAACATGAACAATAAAACAGTCCAGGCCATCAGAAAATGGCTGGGGCTGAACTCCCACTCTACCCGGGACCTCATCTTCTTCTCATGTAAAGAGGGTGGGCTGGGTGTCCCAAACACACCTCATCAGCATGCTCAACAACGACGATGCCACTGTCAAAGAGCTAGCCACAGCTTCCCTCCTGCTGGACCTCAGGAAGAGGAAGGTCCCTCTGGCCAAATCAGGCCAGGACAGCTTCCTAGGCTTTAGGAGGAAAAGCAGCGGGAAACTGGACACACAAGCTGCAGGCTTTGGAGTCCGGTCAGACTGGCCGGACCTAAATGATCTGTGCAACAGAATGACAGTCAAACTGGAATGGACACAACACAACTCCCCAGGCAGCACCACAGGCATCCGATGCAGTTGTCACAGACCCATCTGTAACAGCAGAGGCTACTGTATATCACAACGAGGCACAACACACTACAGAACACAACAGCAAGGAGATTCCTTCTTAACATAAAACAAACAGACACTAAACAACACTGGACTGGACTCAGGGAAAGAATGCAGGGAAAGTTGGCATGCCTACACTTGTCGACCACTCTGTCTCACACTCCATGTTTATAAATGCTGCTGTTGGGGAGGACATCCTCTGTTTTACTGTCAAAGCCAGACTGCAGGGGCCTCATGTACGAAGATTGCGTATGCACAAAAACGTGGCGTACGCACAAAAACGTGGCGTACGTCCTTTTCCACGCTCACGTTCAGATGTATGAAACGTGAAATGACCGTGGAA
>JAOPJI010057778.1:344-13067 GCA_027122695.1 Merluccius productus
CTCTCTCACCCCCCCCCCCCCCCCCTCTCTCTCTCTCTCTCTCTCTCTCTCTCTCTCTCTCTCTCTCTCTCTCACACACACACATACACACACACAGAAACACACAACCACACACACACACACAGTCGCATACACACACACTGGTAGAGGTAACCCGGCAGTGTCTCCCCCGGCAGCAGCACATGGGTGGGGGTGGGGCGGAAGAAAGGGTGTGACACCAGACTGCATCTGCTGGGTCCTTGTGCCTATGAGGGCTATTCAACTTATTAAGACTATGGAGACTAGTAAACCTATAAAACCGATTAAACCAATGAAGCATATAAAACCTATTAAACCTATGAAGCCTATTATATATGAAGCATATAAAACCTATGAAGCCTATTAGCCTATATATGAAGCATATAAAACCTATGAAGCCTATTATATATGAAGCATATAAAACCTATGAAGCCTATTATATATGAAGCATATAAAACCTATGAAGCATATAAAACCTATGAAGCCTATTATATATGAAGCATATAAAACCTATGAAGCCTATAAAACCTATGAAGCCTATTATATATGAAGCCTATAAAACCTATGAAGCGAAGCATATAAAACCTATGAAGCCTATAAAACCTATGAAGCCTATGAAGCCTATTATATATGAAGCATATAAAACCTATGAAGCCTATAAAACCTATTATATATGAAGCATATAAAACCCATGAAGCCTATAAAACCTATTATATGAGCATATAAAACCTATGAAGCCTATAAAACCTATGAAACCTATGAAGCCTATAAAACCTATGAAACCTATGAAGCCTATAAAACCTAGCCTATTTAACCTATAATGCCTATGAAACATGAAGCCTATTTAACCTATGAAACCTATGAAGCCTATTTAACCTATAATGCCTATGAAACCTATGAAGCCTATTAAACCTATGAAACCTATGAAGCCTATTAAACCTATGAAACCTATGAAGCCTATTTAACCTATAAAACCTATGAAACCTATGAAGCCTATTAAACCTATTAAACCCGCAAAACCGAACTGTTTTATCGCCTAATGAAGAAATAAAGTCCAATGGCTAAGGAACAGGAAAGTGAGGAAAATGTCCTTCACAAAGCCATAGCCTACCTAAAAACAACAACAAAAGGAGAGTAGGCTATTTCTGCAGTCCTGAGTTATGTGTGCCTCTTTAAGTGTATGTGTGTGTGTGTGTGTGTGTGTGTGTGTGTGTGTGTGTGTGTGTGTTTGTTTTGCTCTCATATGGCGGCGGCGGCGCGCCTCCCAGCGGAGCCGGTCCCAGGACCCCCCGAGCGTGACGTCATTACTGGTCTGCACGTGTTTCTCTATGGGGGCCCAAACCGTGCCGGCTCGCTTTAATGGACTGGGAACAACAGCGGACCCGATAATAAGAACAATAAAACTAGAGAGAAAAAGACAACTCACTGGCCGCTCTGTTAGCCAAGCGGCGTAAACAAATAATACACATTTAAAAAAGAAAAGAAAAGAAAAGCGAGCCGTGTGCAGTGAGCTATTCCTTCCTCTGCCACTGGGTGGCAGCAGAGTCCTTTAAACGCAGAGACAGGGGGCTGAAAACGCACCGTGTCTATAAATACAGCCGCCAGCTAGTATTTTCAATTTTACAATGAGGAACACACATCATTTTTATGCCGCTATACATCACATAAAGTCAAATGCACGACGTGTAATTGGTCAGCTGGTTGTAGGTGTATTTTCCATTCCATAAAGAAAAAGGAATAAAACCCCATATTTGGTTGTGATAAAGACCTACGGGGCATATACATCTACCAACATTTAAGTAAGTATAAAGTCTAGTCTATGCATCTTTAAAATCTGGGCTTTTTATTGACGTAGCCTATATGCAATAATATCCTTTGTGAATGTATATGGACATCTTAAATGTAGCTACGGAAGCCGAGAGAGATTAAAAGAAAGTTAATGTGAGATCATAAAGATATGGAAAGTGGTCAAAGAGGTCATTGCACAAAGCACACATTGCTACTTACTGTAAAACATTAAACATAATACTAGAGCACACCTGTAGCCCAGCTTGGTATGATATAAACACAACTCAATTATTCATGATATAGATCATGAAATCATCTAAATAATGTAGGCAGCATGACCAACCGAGGTTTAACCGAGAGACGATGTTGTTTCTTGTTTCTTTGTTTTCACAACTACGAACAAAATCCTTTATAATAGTTCACTAACTGAACACTACATATGTAACAAGGAGCATGACTTTATTGCAGATTGCCAATTCATTTGCAGTCAACCATTAAACATGTTCATGTGAGAACGCCAATAGACACATAGCCAGAACATCTGTACTTATTACCCCACTATTATATTATTATAAATGCATACAATGTGTTGCTTTATGGAATAAACAGAACAGGCTTCTTCATCATCAATTTTAAACATGAAAATGTTTGATTGTTGGTGTTAAATGAAGTTACGATCAAGTCATCAGCGTCGCCTACCATTCTGTGCACCTAAATACACTTTTACAGCCGTCCCAACTAGCTACATGCTACCCATCCAGTTGTCACAGCAACAGAATCATAAGCGCTGGACCCCATGAGCACAACCTGTTGCATCGGTCGACCCGACGGCCACGACCCGCTGTGTTAATGGAAGGTTACCTTCATTAAAATGTGTCAGAGTCACGTCCGACGTCTCTGCATGCATCTTTCAGGCGGATGGTCGGTTGGTTGTCTTTGGTGGAGCAGCCACAGTTGGACCTGCAAATAACTGATTTGGATCTTAGGAGGGAACCAAAAGAGCCATTAAGTTTTAGTGTGTGTGTGTGTGGGGGGAGGCATGTGCTCTTGCAGGCCCGCCTTCAAGCCAAGGGAACGGCAACACTAGAAATCAATAACACCACAGCGTCCTCTCTGCCAACCGGAGTGACCTTGTGCTCAACACTATAACAGAAGAGGGGTCGTGACAAGAAGTGTGGGAAGAAGAAGAAGAAGACGGAGGAGGAAGGTGTGCACCATTGATATTTTAATTTGCACCGTTGCAAACTGCTGCGCTGGCCGCTTTATTGTAATGTTAAAATGTGTACTCTTCAAGTGCAGGGGAGTAGCCTAAGCTAAAAGCTGTGAAATACAGGTAGGTGTTAATGTCTATGACAAGTAGCCTACCTGGCTACAGCTGCACATCAGGAAACGGCCATTCAATTCTCAAAGCCGTCTCCTCTCCAAGACTCCCTGAGGAGACTCTCTACTTACAATGCCCTACAATGCCCACGTGTGACGTAATTGCTTTTGTAATGCAACAGGGTCAACATCACATGATGCGCAGTGTACCATTGAGCATTAAATGAATCACTGCCTGCATACACGCACACAAACGTACACTCGTAACTAACAGTACATACTTGCATACCTACTGTACAATACATACAATAAGCTGTTGTACTTGTTTAGGCCCGTCACTATCTGGCTGTGAGAGACATAGTTCAGGGTGAGTTGATGGTCGGATCTGGCAATTCCAGTTTATAAGAGATTATAGCCCAAACACAAAGAAACAGATAAAAAAATAATAATTAAAATCTTCAGTGCTCTCATTTTGACTCTGATTCGCACCTATTTGCGGTGTAATTATGTAAATGTGCAAATTGTTAACATGTCTTTAACACGTCTTTAACATGTATGGCTTCATACAAAAGTGAGGAATGCAGGATGGAAAAGGTGTTTATAGGAACCACTCCACCCACACAAGCGCAATCTGTAACTTATTGTGTCAGCCCTTCTCAGCCAAACATTAGCTATACTAGCCCAAGGCAGACTGAGAACCACTTCCCTGTTTTTACCTCGTCGCTTTGGCTTTGTGTGGCCTACATTGTGACCAATAGAACCTGACAAAAACCGATGTAGTTATCCCAATAAGGTTATACATCCACTGATGACTTTCTCCACGATCTCTCCAACGGAAATGTGGTAAAGATGAGCTGCTATTGTGTTTTTGTGTTTTTTATGTAGTCAATGACAGCTTTATCTAACATAGCATTTGACAAAAGGACAATATCATCAAAAAGAGCGGTTCGCAATCTGGCTCTCTCTCCCTTTGATGACGAACCCCCCCCCCCCCCGCCGCCCCCAATAGCAACACTACAACACTACAACACTACAAAGTGACTGGTCCACACAGAACATGCAAGAGAAGGAAGATGAAGCAGAAGGTGGGTGGGTTCACAATAAGAGTCGAGTGAAGACAACAGCCCCCATTGCAAGGCTGAAAACAGAGTTTGTTAATAGATCACAATTTCCTCCTTAATGAGTCCAAAGGTGGCCTGTAGGTCCTAGCCGTTGCTAAACTTTTTAACAAATGTTTTTTGTTGATATTGTCTACGGAAATGTCTCGCTCCGAAATGTCTTGCCCTGCAAATATTCTGGTAGGCTTACCTGTCAATCATTTTCTCTTTTTTTGGGGTTAGGTTTTTTTTGTTGGTTGGGACAGTTTTTAATGATACACTCATAACTGTTTATTGTAATAACAACTAGTTAGGTTGTCATGGCAAATTAGGTATTTTGGTTCACATTAAAAAACTAGGGCACACAGGTAATATTCGAGGGTCGAAATATCATGATAAACCATATATATATATATATATATATATCAGATAAATGACAAAGAAACGAGGCGAGGCACTTACTGTTCTCCACTGTCTGCAGATGCATGCCACAAACTAAATGCTGAGTCTAATGATATACGGTGATGAGAACAATTACACGCATAGTATCGCATCTGGTTAGGTAATTGGCAATATTCTGCCAAGGTCATGTCAGGTATAGGCAGTAAAGTACCGTGTTGTTGTTTCCCTTCATGAATGTGTTTGTGAAGGCCACCTTACACCTGAATGGGCTGATTATAAGAGGCATGTTGCGTTTGCTTTAGCATGTTGTGCCTTAAATGGAAATCATTTAAAACACGGAGGACAATGGGTAAAATGTGGGGCAGTTATATTACCATCCAATCATTATGGAATATGGAAAACATTTGAAACAAAAAAAAACTGTCAGGTTGAGGCAGGCGGCATGCAGATATGATAGATGAGGTCCATTAACAGTATGGGGAAAAACACTATGGAGGCTGACTTGGAGCTGGAGCAGGAGACATAAACCTTAATTATATATCACCTGTACGTATGGATGCTCAGCCTGGGGACCTTGGGGACCCGTCCTGGGACTGTGGGCCACAGGGTCCCGTCCAGGAAAACTAACACCAAACACCTAAAACATAACCCTAAAATGAAACCCTAACCCAAAAAACCATACCATAAGACCTAACCCTAACCCTACAACCGAACCCAAACTAAATTATATGAATGAATATTCTTGGATTGAACACCGTACCGGAATTTCAAACACGTCTGACACGTTACGTCTACACTGGTTCTCCGATCATATGTACAATTGGATGTCATGAGTGCATGAGCATGAATGGGTCACGGGTGGTTTCAATCTCTTCAAGCTGCAGCAATCGGCCTCTTGTTGGGCTGTGTTGGGCTACATCCCACCTTACCTCTGCCCCGGGCTGGGAGTTGTTTTTGGAACAACACAACCTTTTTGACGAGGGTATATATTCATTATGGGATGGAGCTACTGACATTGACACTAAACGACAACTAAAGCAGTAGACAGATTTTAAACCAATCTTTTGCGTATCTCATCTTTTGTGACTTTTGGGATTGCCTTGTTTATTTAGCGTGATGTACATCCTTTCTCTCGTCGTCACACCATTTCCATACGCGATGTCACATGACCTGCATGGCCTTAGTGATGTGACGCCGCCTCGTAACGAAATAATAAAACACAAATGATTCATTTAGTGTGTATTGTGGGCTATGCCTTCCATGATTAGGTGGACGGTTGCAACAGAGCGACCTCGGTCACTCTGGGGTTAATGAGCAACAATAAGGGAATCAGTGAGCCTGGGTTTCTCACCCGGCGGTGTGAGCTCTCGGTCTCCTGCGGGCTGAGTGTGAACAGGGGCAATGGGCAAGGTGTGTGGCTCCGGCACATTGTCAGAGAAATGGAGACATAATGACGCGGATAGGTGACATATTTCCTGGCCAAGCGGCCTTGAGGCGGTGAGGCAACACTAATAAGGCTGAGGGGGGGGGGGGTTTCAGATTCAGAATCGACTATATAAACACAGCAAGCAGAGGAGATCTTTCTTCTCGTCTAGGTTTATCTAATTTTCATATCTCCACATATATTTGCATTTGCCATTTTCTGGTGACATTCCTCCTTCATGTGCATAGAACTTGAAACTTTTTGATCTGTATATCAAATGCAAAAAAACCGGGGGGAAAGGAGGGCAAGGTCATTGGTTCAAATCCCCACGTCCAACAGCGAGTGTGTAGTCCTATTCCAGTGGGCTCTGGTTACATCTACAGTAACCTATACCCACCGCCTCTGCTAAGTGCCCATTGGCAAGGGACTGAACCGCAACATAGGATCCTAATCTGTACAATCTACTCTACTCTTTAACAGCCTTCAATACAACACACGTGTTGGGCTCTAAGTGTGTGTGTGTGTGTGTGTGTGTGTGTGTGTGTGTGTGTGTGTGTGTGTGTAGGTTGAGAAGAGGTATTTCAGGACAAAGCCACAATGCGTTTTGTGGGTTTGGTGTCAGAGCACTATGATAGCACATTGATAGTAATTCATGTGTTTTTGAAATGTAATAATATGTAATAACATATGTAATTATATCTATGTATATGTATAAGTCATGTAATTACTGGTAGGATTTTAAAATACAGACTTTGTTATGTTTTTTAAGATTTTAAAGGCCTGGAACATATTCCAAAAGCAACAGGGGGCAGTCTAGTCTTAACCTAATGTTCAGTCAGTGTGGCATGTCATTTGAACAAATCACCCACAGACCAACAGTTGTTTTGTTCCTCATTATATACCTTGCCTTTTCCTGATAGATGTGCGAATGCTAAAAAGAAGGTAATCAAATGAGTTTGTGAAAGATTGGCTGTAGCCCTAAGTGAAAGCGAGGGTTTCTCACTGTGAATGTTTTATACCTCACATGTGTTTTCTGACACTTTGGCCCAAAAAACAGGCACATCTGTCTTACCTCTCTGCCTCTGGCAGGGTCGGATGGAGGAGGTGATATGTTGCTTCTGAGCAGGTGCTAAGGTAGCTTACAGTTGGAAAGCAACCAGTGGAAATGCTTGCCAGCCTTTGGTAGATGTCTGCGAGAAAGATAGGAAGGAAGCAAACATGCCAACCCAGTATCCATATCCTTACTCAACCGGAGACTTAGCTCCAGGCAAAACTGCTGCTTGCTCCAATCTGCAGCATTTTTTTCTTCTGCTACGACTACACCGGGTGAGGGCATGGCTGGTATCAGATGAGACCTGACATCTCCAGAAACCAACAGCACAACAGCCTGTTGCCTCCAGAAATCCCTGTTTATCAATAGACCATGAACACCCAGAAGAGATTACTGCTATAGTGAAACCATTTGACATCAACGCGTCGTATCACATGGACAACTCCCCTTGCATTCGTGTGTGTGGTGTCTTTTGTAATGCACAATTGTGCATTGTGGATTCAAGGCCAAAACAGTGCTTTGCATCTACCTTGTTGTTGAAAGGTCTATGGACATTGAAATGTACTAAGAAAGTGACACATTGAATTCGTATCAATAGAGCAATACGAGAACACAGAGTAAGTTCAACATTACCCATAATTTAGCTTTGCTGCAAAGGCAATTGGCTACCATGTTGATTATAAAGCACAACAGGGCCTTCTTAACCTTCATATATCTTCAGGTGAATATAATTAAACCATTCGTTTGGACCCGGGTCACCCTGCTCCTGAGCCAACATGAGATGATTAGCAGTGTTGTGGCTGTGTGCGGCCTAACATAACCTCAGTCAAGATCAAGCATCACAATGATTTAGCAGCTCCAACGAGAGGTTAAAGCAATATGGCAAAGTTTTATGAGCCAATAATGGTACGATGCGCCTATTTAAGACATGTATTGATTCCTCCTCACACTAGTGAGTATCACCTTGTACTTGTGTACCTTGAATTAAGGTCACGTATCATGCCCATTAGCCAGCTGACATCCCAATTATTCTCTAGTACAGTGCATTAATGTCACCATTTCATCATTTAGTTTATTTTTTGTTCAGCTGAACAATAAAGAATACAAAGCAACATAAGAATCTGCATCAAAGATGTATATACAGGAGTAAATAAATACACATACATACATACAAAGTAAATGTACTTTTATTGTTAGAAGGGCAATCAAATCTCCTATATCCATTACATTGAAGTGAGCACTGCTGTATCATATCTGCACCGTAATAAAAATGAGTAAGCCATAAATTACAACTTGCTGTTAGAGTCTGGATGCCCACAGTGTCAAAATGTTAACTAACACACCGTGAAATAGCGTCCCAGGAAAATTGAGAGTAGTTGCTTGAACAGTTGCTTTAACAAAAAAAAAAAAAAAGGCCCCTGCAGGCACAATTGCAAGCTGAGGGTCTAGGCAGCTCGGTCATCTCCCCCAAGGGACCCTTGGCCTCAGATGTTGGGCTTCTGAGGTTAGCATTTAGTTGGGGGCCAGAGAGACACAGCGAGGGCTGGGCCAGCTCACGGACATCTCCAGCTGATCGCCCACAGCAGCCCTCTCCTGCTCTGGGGACACAGCGGCGTCTGCCCCAGAGCAGCTGTGGGGAGCTGATCGCCAGGCAAGCAGAAATTATACACAGGGCAGTCTCTCAAGACAAGACAAGTGGCTTGCACTATTACGTGAAATGCTCCAATACTTCTGTATTTTAAGGTATAGCCAAAGTTTGAGTAGCCAGTTCCAGAAATGTAGGACTGTGTCCAAGGTATTTTGACCAATCACGACGTGGTGTTCATGAAAATACATCCCGCCCCGGAAATGTAACCGAGGCGGGTGATTGACTCAGATTAAACTGTATTGTCACATCACAGATTTACACAAAGCATAAAGGAGCGAGTGAAATTCTTACGTGTAAACTTTGACTGCAGCCAAACCTTTTGACTGCAACTACATGGTGACAATGAAGACATTAGAGAATTAAAAATAAGAATACAAATAATAAAGATACAATATATGTATAGATAGTATAGTAATGCATAGCTAAATATTGTGTTGTGATTGATGGAAATACCTTGGAACAGTACATACTGTTTTGTAAATTCCCTTTACGGTTCAGCGCTGCATTCATCATGCCATGGTGATCAATTATAAACACTCTTTCACAAACACATGGGCAAATGCAGACAAAGAAAACACATAAATGGACCCCTGGCTTTCATAAGAATGGATTTCCAATGCCTATAATTGTACATGTCTACTTTGAAGCATATTCTTTGTCATATTCTTTGATACCATAAAGAATATCAATTCAAATGAGCAGTTAGCTGGCATGCACATGCTGAAGTATAAATGCATACACTCTACCAATGCTTTGGAAAAGATGCAAATGGCTGTTCTAAGTCATTAACTGGTGGTATAGCCTCCACTACTGTCTGAGAGAAAATGAAGTGGTACCAGAAACAATGGGGAAAAGAGCACAAGCTGGCAGAGCTGGGCTGCATTCCAACAGCCCTGACTCCGCTCGCTGGATCTGGAGATGTTCTCGTCAACCGCCGCTGTCCTCACTGTCCCAATAACACATTTTATACCACAGCCTGATGCTGATTGGTCATAAACGTTACAAGGGTGTGCATTACTTTTCGATAACGGGGACACCACCTCCCTCATAACCCCCTTTCAAACCAATGTGCTACAAATCCAACATTAAAAACAGCAGTCAAATACAGTACAACTATTGACCAGATGTTTCCATGGCAACACAAAAACAATATGCTCAACAGCACACAGAAGAATATTTTAATTTCAGCTGATTAGGTTGATAAAAAAGCAATAACGTTATAGATGAAAGCAACTAATATCTAATCATTGTTGGTATAATCAAAATAAACCACTCCAGGCTCTGTCCTGTTATTTGAAAATAATGTACCTCGGCTGCATCACCACCGACCCCGTCATACAAGATTTTCCAATACTGGTCTAATAATGGTTTATTTGTTACATAAAGCAAGTCAGAAGGTCTGTCACCATTAATGACACTGAAGCAGCTTATCCGCCTCATTTCCAAATTGCCCCTTTCCTCCTGTTCACCCACTGGTTGACTACTCGTCTCCTCGAGAGTATAGTGAACAAGAGCGGGACAACAAGTGTTGGGAGTGATAAAAACAAATATGCCCTTCAGAAATATTATTACCACAGTTGAACTAATTAAACACTGTGCAGAATAATAACAAATCTCATTCTAGGGATTAAACAAGCCGTGGTCTCACAGACCAAAGCACAGGCTCATGTAAATGTGCATCTTGCCTCAATGTCTTGGCATGATGAATCCAATCACGCTTCACGCTTGTCAATAAGTACATTCCCCCCCCCCCCCCCAACCCCCCCCAAAAAACGGCATCTCAGTATGACTTCCCGAATAAATCCGCCCACGTTCTATATTTGATATTTAAGGCGATGCTCCCATGCATCACGAATGAGTAAATGATGTAAGACTGATGTGACGACCGCAGTACCTCACCTACCACAATCAGGTAAGGCCGTAGTTTTCTCATACATTTTATAACACTGTATGGCCTATTCTGAGGAAAGGAAATCAGTTCACATTAATCACACTTTCATGGTTGTGGTTTTTAAATCAATCATGGCGGTGTTGTCATTCCTCCGAGTACAAGAAAGGAACAAAAACATGAGTCATGAGTGGACCCGTGTCGTACGTCCATGCTCTTTGTTTGTTTGTACCAATGATTCATTTGAGGAAGAAATCTATTCTAATTTACCTTGCAAAAATGAGTTTTGGAGGATATCGGAGAAACGAAAAAGTTGAAATGGCCTTGAATAGCAAAGCATGAGTTGTATAAACTTCTGATCATGTGGAAAAGAGGATGAGGCGCACACTCAATCGTTGTGTATCGATCGCTCCTTCGAGTCGGAGAGTCATTGTCGGCAGGAATTGAAGTAGAGGAGAGAGATGTATCGGGTCAGAGTGAAATAAAACAAGAAGGTCCTTGAGGCAAAGCCAAAAAGACAAACACAGACCAAGATATAACATGGCTCTGCTCTCCTATATGTAGTAGATTCCCTGTGAATGGCATAGTGGTTTTCTATCCATCAGCCGTTGACAACCTACAACTATGTGGCGGAGCCCCTCTCGACTCGAACGTACGCCCCAAACATTGTTTAACCATCTCTATCTCATAACACATCACAGACCGGGAAAGCTGAGGGAAGCAAGTCCCTGCTGTTTTCTGTGGTAAATATTTAATCACCGTGACACCACCATGAAAAATATGTCTTTTCCATGACAGAGTACAAGGTAGATGTTGTAACACCTACACCAGGTGAAATTATCCGTCAAATCCACTCTGAATGTGCAAGGCGAAGTCTTCTTTTTAACAATTTCTCTTATACAGATATCGGATAATATACAGTGTTTTTATACGTTTATATTCAAAGGGTTTAAAGAGTCGTCTCTCTTCAACGGTTTGAAATACCTTTCAACGTCTCTGCAGGTTTTTTCTACGTCAGGTTTACAAAACCAGGAAATAATAGGACAATAACAGTAACAATGAGGTATTTCTCCGAGACACACTGTTGTTTTGTTTTTTCTTCAATTTCAAAGGAATCGTTTTTTCCTCAACGTAAAGATGTTATTTTGTGGATCAGATAAACTAACTCTTACGCGGAACCGTTTCTCTGACGCCAAGAAAAGGCCTTTTCTCGCTCAGCACTGAAGCTCAGCTCATCTCAAGCGAATTCAAAAGCAGCCAAAGTGGAAGTAACAGCCACATATTTGCTCACTCCATTTTGCACCCTTCAATTTATTCCCAAACGTTATGGCAAGTAACATTTTACTGCAAATAAAAAGTATGCATAATAAAAAATGTCATCGCTAACCCACATTGCAATGAATCTCTTCAGTATTTTTGCCATTTAACATAGTTTAGATTGATAGCAGAGCTATGGCATTAGATTGGATGTACAAGGTAGTACAGTTTAGGTTTTGGAAAGGATGGATCCGACATTTTCATCAGAAACTGTTTGCTATCAAAAGACGTGTTTCAGTTGGGTTCCTGCTAAGCTGCTAAGCCTTCCATTTTTTTGTTTTGTTTTGTTTTTTGCCTACATCCCAAGCACACTATATTCATCGTGTGATTTGATGTTGCTAAAATCTCAATTATATCACGCTTAACTTTGTTTCCCCTCCATGTTGCTTGAGGACGTGGAATTTAATTTGGTTGAACCTCAATGGATCGGAAAAGAGACAACTCCCTCCCGGGAAGACTGGAGGTAGGTAAGACACATGGGCATACAGTATGCTAACCATTAACATTCACCACCCCTGCCTTTTCTATTATCATTATGTTAAGTGTAGGAAGCACTGGTTCTCCCTGTGGTCCTTTATTTTGAAAATCCAACCTCCGAAGAGATTTCAAGGGCAGTACCCTTGAGACCCTTTCCACTCGGTGGAAACAACATATGGCATCCAGGATGGTATCAAGGTAGCCAACGCTTTACGCTCCTGTTTGTCTCCCACGTTCGGAAGGGGAATTTTATTGGGGGTGGGGGGGGGGGGGGGGGGGGGGGGGGGGGGGGGG
>JAOPJI010057804.1:0-13062 GCA_027122695.1 Merluccius productus
CGTATGGGCCACAAATAATTAAATATAGCTAAAACCGGAGATAAAGGGATTAATTTATCCGTAGCAATAGCCAGTGCATTTATTTAATTGATCAATAACATGTATACAATAGGTTAATATTCATGTTAACCAAATAGAAAATTATTAAATAAATTATTTATTTATTTGATACTTAAATAGAAATCTTGAAGTAGATCACTAAGGTTTAGTTAGATGGGTTGATCGTTGGCTCGATATTAAACCTTGAACTTGACAATGAATACCATAAAGAAAATGCTGCATCTTAGGAACTTAAAGTTAGCATTGCTGTTGTGAAATGTGGGCTACAATACGCAAAAATTCCACCAAGTAATTGTCCATTGCCATGAACACACACTCATGTATTAAAGTGTAAAATGGTTGGAGCGACGCCAATAGTTACATGGTTTAATAATATAACTATAAAACAAACTAAATTTGCGTAAATTAGAAAAAAACCGATATGTTCGATCGTAATCGGATTTTATCTTAGAAAATTAGCAAAAACTAATGCGCCCAAACACAATAAGCATTTAATTAAATATAGCTGAAGGAACACGTGTAATCTTTGTTGTTATTGTATTAGTAGTATGTAAAGTGCGTGTGTGTATGAAATAAATTTCTGAACGTGCGTGCATGTAGCCTCACACATGGATAGATGGACTTGGTATGTATAGATAAGCGCATGAGGTTCAATCTTTTCTTAGTGTGATTCTAGGACATTGAGAATACTATTCACCCAGACAGTTGGTGTAGTGAATTGATGAGCTAGCCCTGCTAGCACTGGAGAGTAGCCGGTCGAGTCAGCTTGCTGCAATAGCAGTCTGGCGTTCCTACATTCTTGATTTGTTTAAAGAAGGCTGTAGTAATCGCGAAGCTCTCTGATTTGTCGTAGCCTTGCTCGCGACTGAGAGTGGTGATTTCAATCGGAGGATAAATCTCTAGCGCGTATAAACGCTGGGTGTAGGAATAGGGGCTGGTATCCGGAAGAGTCGACGCTCGACGACTCCATTTACGCCTTAAGCGTACCTTGAAGAAGAAGGTTATGGGGTGGTGTTTGCCCTGGCACGAGGATGTTCAGTGGGTTAAAATCCCACACTACCGCATATGAACCAGTCATCTTAAATGACGCTGCGGTGCCTACAACGTTAATGAGCGATAATGAGCGTTATGGGGAGGTCTAAAACCAACTGGAGCCCACAACCTAAGAAGTTGCGCCAGAGGTTTCACCTTGTAAACAAAGACTAAATAGAGAATGCTGAAGTTTCCTTTGCCTCATAGTTTAGTGCAAAGCGAAATAAAAACACAACGAAATCCTAAAATGTATAGTTAGTGATACTACTAGTAGTTACTCGCTGCCTAGCGTTAAGGTTTCATAAAAACCCCGTATACTAGCAAGGAAGCAGCAAGTGCCGGGCATGAGAAGTATTCGCGATCGTCTTCTGCAACCCCAATCACATCCATAATTAACTCCTTGATGGTTATTTTTTTATTGTTGCTGTTGCTGCTGTAATCCTTGGCAACATAGGCCATTGAAAAAGTATCGTTGGTGGTGGGCATTTGGACGCCGTAGAAACTAGGATCGACGCTTCCTTCGTCGTTGATGTAAAGGATGAATTTGTTGTTGATTGTTTTATTTCTCATTGCAACGAGAGCGGTGATATTCTCTTTGAGAGCCATCTAAACCAACCAGTTAATCCACCGCACAAACCACACACTAAAATGAATATACATCAAATCGGTCTCTACTACGCTCCGACAATTCAGTTCGAGTTTTCAGCCGTTCGAAAAACTCCTCCATGTGTCTCTTCAACATGTTGGTTGCTTCCAAAACCGTGTTTTCGCTGATCTTCACCTGGCTCGACGTCAACTTTAATATTTCTGGCACTATTGCAACAACTTTGGATATAGAGGTCGAAGCCAATATAACATTGGACGTGTTCTTCTTGGAGAGATCGTCAAGTGCGTCATTGTCAAATAGCTCACTTGAAACGTCGTCAAAACAAATAGACACGAGCATATTTATGGAATTTTTGATGCCGACAGTGACCGCATTTATGTCATTCTTCGTTGTTAAAACAGTGTTCGACTGTACTAGCGAGCGCACGGAACTGTCGGTTGAAGGCAGATCCGCAAAACTGTCGAGTTGGGCTGATACATTGTACATTCGTTCTGTTGACTTTTTCAGCGATCGTATGACAATATCAATGAGGTTGTTTGTAACTAGTTGCCTGACTGGTAACTCTGATGGAGCCCCACTATCACCAACTTTGGTACCAACCGATCGGAACAACAGAGTTTCTTTTTGATTGACCACTTGTTTCACTAGAGTGATAAAATTGTTTACACGAATGTTCAACGTGTGGACGCAACCATCCAGAGTATTCACGTCGAGTGTCTCCTGACTGGAACCATCAGCTATTTTGATGGTCATAGTTATGAGAGATTCAAAGTGTTGACTAATGTGACTGACTTGTTCGACAAACTCAGTGTTAAACACTAAGTTTTGGTTTGAATTGTCTTTCTGTTGAATGCATTCGACAAAGTATATAAAGTCGTTGTACGATTTGACACCTTGGTTCAAAAGATCGATCAATCTGTTTTCGCCGTTGAACATGTAGTTTTTCGAAAAAATTCCCGACAACGCATGGGCATTCAACAACATTTGGATTGATTCCAAAACGACGTCATCGTACGCCACGTTGTTCTTGGTGGTGATGGTGGAGCTGTTGTTCGCATTTGATTTTAGACTCTCTAGTTTAACGGTATTTGCCTTGCATTTGTCATGTATGAATCGCAGTGATGACCTGTATTGTACGGCTTGGTTTTTCAAATACATGTTCAACTTCCTGAACGGATCTCCAATGTGAACGGTGTCATAGTTTCTAGGTATGCCGCTTTTAAACATTTCAACCAATTGCAACAATCTGCTCATAAAACCTTTGTGTTTGACGTAGCATTGCTCCTAAACGGCAACAATTATCAATGATATCAAAACCCAATGCATTCATCATGTCCAAGTTTATTCATTATAAAATGGTGTGTTTATTTTTTTGAATTTTATGTTGAAAATTGGTAACCTTTAACTTAGATCGTCAAGTTAAAATACTGTTTAAATTAGCTCTCTGGTAATTACGACTATCCCTAGTCAACTTGGTGAAGTAACTGGAAGTGGATTGACTATAAAAACATTGATGCTTGAAAATTTCCCAAGACCATTATGTTTTTAACTCACTCAGTTTATAATGTTACGGATTGTAAACAATCATGCAATTTTCACATACGCGCATTTTTTGTTTCACACAATAAAAGTGTTGATAAAATTTGCCAACTTCTGCGAATTTACTCAAATGTAGTCGTTGGTGTTGTTAGTTTACGAAGAAATTAATTTTTAACTAAATAATTGAGCGTAACCATGTAAACGCTTGCCGGTTTATTGCTCACTGCAAGTGAACAGTGGGAGAGTTATTGAATGTTGTATAACATAATTGAAATTTTATTAATTCGCACAGGCTTTTCTAACCACCTTAACGTTGCACTTTTTCGAATTATTAGTGCGGCAAGAAGATAAACTTTTCGACTGTCAAAGGTGGTGAATGTTATTAATCCAAAATACAATTGAAAAACCTGCGTTAAATTAAATCGGTGATGAAACTAGAAGCAACTCAAATACATTTCATGACACAACATGTAGAGATAATTGTGTTTAAATTTTGAAATAAAAAAACCAACCGAAAGTACCTTTATTTCTGCAATGTCCTTGTAATTGCCCATAAGAGCCGTGCAGTGTAGAACCATGTCGTTGTATTCGGTTAAGAATGAATTGAACGACATCCACACATCATCGCTGACAGGCTCGCCGTTGTCTATGTTCTTTTGCATCTCGTCCAGAATGGCATCCAACTTGGACTCATTGACGATGATTCTATCAAGTTGGTCGGTGTAGCACCCATCGAATTTCGTTTCAGCATCAACTGGCAAAATCTCGCCCGTGCTAATGAGAGTTGTGATGTGTTTGGAGTGGTTTTGCAATGATTTTTGTATTTTCTTTAGTTCAATCTGCTGATTGGAACTTTTCAGCTTACCTTTGTCATTCTAAAGAATCAACATTGGCCACGTTATTCAAAAGGTACACGTTCTAAAGGTTACATTGGAAAAACTGGTTGGTCGAATGGTTCTGTATTTTTCCACTTTCGCCTTGATGCTTTTCTTCTTGTTGATAATTACTTGAGTTTCGCGACGTTGATGAGCCTTTGAAGCCAACTCTGACATGGACACTTTCAAGAGGTTGATTGACGAATTTATCTCGTCATTGTTGTTATTCTACAATTATTGCAATCAATGAATAATCCGTCAATTGGAATTTGCATAGGTACATCATTGACGTTATCGAGTATATCATTAAACTCAGACATCATGGTATTCAGAGAATCGATATCAATCTCTTCAACATTTGTGGTTTTGAAAGTGTTAATCTACTCGCACAGACTGTGATAGCGTCAAAATACACAACTAGTTACAATTGTTTTGGATTTCTTGACGACATTCTCCACGTTGGAATCTCCCGTAGTGATAACCTCCAACTATAAAGTGGGGTGGTGGTTGAGCAAAATTGTTCGTCGAAATAATTACCATTTGAGAAGCTTGCTCGATCTGCTCAATTTCAATTTCAACTTCTCCGTATTGGTTTTTGGCTGCTTCAATGGTGTTGACCAAACTATCAAGCCCTTTCAACAGCTCTCGAACGCAGATGGCTTTATTCGTTTGGTGGTCAGAAGTCATGTACTACAAACGAATTATAGAACATCCAACTGTGTTCGATTGATACTTTGGGGTGGATTGTGAGTGAATTGATCAACTGGATAGCTTGGTTCAACGACTCACTGCAACTCTTGAAAACGTGCGTCCTTTGTCTATTTTGATCCAGAGTGTCTTGTGGAACTTTCAAGTGAGAGCCGAAATCAGCGCAATTGGTCTCCAACTCCATGAATTTGGTGGAAAACTCTGAAAACTACGCCACTCAACGTTTGTCTACCCTTAATAATGTATACCCATTCGTTGGGGAGTTCCGAATCGCCGTCTGTGACTCTTTCTTTGGATGCGTTGATGTAATCTTTGATGGCATTGCATTCGGCGATGAGTGTAACTTCGTTGGACTGCAGCAATAATAATTGTTGTGGTTAAAAAATCAAATTGATGTGTTTACTTTGGGTTTTGTTTCAGGTTTGACCAGTTTGTTGCATTGGGAAGATGTGATGAATGTGTTGCAGTGTTTATAAGAGTCGTAGATGCTATCGATTGCGCCCAAAATGCAAGAATCACCCGGAGACTTTTGTCTAGAATTACAATTGTTAACAACATTCAGTTCAGTTGTGCTTTCAAAGTATCGAATTAGCATCGACAATATGACTTGTACCTCAACTGTGAAATGACATTCTCCAGATTTTCCATGTAACTCTGACACAGGGTCTTCAAAGTGTCTGGTGAACTTTCCTTTCCTACAACACGTTCTATGTCAAATAGCTACACATAACCCAATACCAATCAATGTGTCCTTTATTTGTGTGAAAATATCCACCTCCTTACTGGACATGACTTTCATTTGGTCAACGACTTCAGCTTGTTTTCGCAGTGTCTACATGTTTGATAAAAACTCGCCAGGGTCCAAGTCAAAGCGTACATTGTCATAGTTTTTAATGGGGTACGAGTTGAAAAGCGGGTTGGAAGCTTCGAGAATCAAACTATGCAAACTTGTCAAGTACTCGCTCGAGTGGTCCAAAATGTGTGATTTGTTTACGTCGTTCATTTCTTGGAGGTAGAACTATTTTAAATTGTCAATGAATTGTCGAAAAGTAGTATGAATTGTTACTCTAAAATGCTTCGATTGCTCGGCACACTTCCCAGTGAAGTCGTCGAGTAGATTGTCAAAATCCAGCTCACAATTATCATTTTTATTAGCTTTGGCCAATAACAAACCTTCACGAGCGTCAAACAGAATGTTCTTGTTGATGTAGTCGAATTCATATATAAAAAGTTCCATCTAAAATGATCAAATTATGCTTCACATCGAAATCAACCCCATTTTAAATACATCAGTATGAGAGAAATTCTTTTTTCTCAATGTTGCAAATGCTTTAGACATGTACTCCATCTTTTTCTGCAAGTCACTTATAACCAAGGGTTTATAGGTGTTTTTCTGGGGTTCGGTTTTCGTGTCACACATGAGGTAGCAGCACTAGCAGAAAATCAGTTATTTTCAACATTCAGCATGGTGTTAATATGAATATAATATTCCAACATTTGTTAGTTGATTAATGTAAAAGGTTTTGATAAAGTTCATAAACATTGCATTCAGTTTGCAACGAAGTTGTGATAAAATGTGACACTTGTGCAGTTTTTCATTAAAAAGTCTGATATTTCCGGATCAAGCAAGAGTCCAATAAAAGCTATACATTACAAAGTCGAAAACTTTTCAACGATATTTTATCCAAATTCAAACAACCTTAAAAACTAGCAATGTCCTAAATAAGTGTACTCGATTTTAATCATTATATGAAAGTTTGTAATACTTCCAAACTATCAACCGAAGCATTAGCAATTACTCAAACTGATAATTATTCGGTTGCCTTTCTCAAGTCCAGTGTTCTTTTATAGTTTAAGAGCAGAAAAAATGTATATACCATTATTACAATGACGTCTGCTAGTTTTAAAAAACAAAGAACTTCAATATAAAAGTTGCACTAATATGAATAATTAGCATGAATAATTAGTATGAGCAATTAAGGGAATGTTTATAAGCATTTTACGTTCTTTTCGCCAAATATTTCAATAAGAATCAGAAAATCACGACTCTAGTTAGACGAAACTTTAGTGCAAACAAGTTACCATCAAAATTAAATAAACGGACATTAGTCTTATTCAAAATGATTAGCAAATATCTTCACAAAGAATAACACCAAAAAAGTGGAACCAAACTTGTTAAAGGGAATTTTAACATAAATACTGTTATTATACAATTTAATGCCATTTACACATGCATAGTTAACTTTTGAGATACATAACTTGTTTTCGTTTAATTCACACCTGAGTTTTAGTTAATAATTATTAAAATCTAAAAATGCTATTAACTTAGCAGTTATAATAAAATATTACACCATGAAAAGTTCTGCCAGCCATCAGTCAAATGCACTGGTAAGCAATGAAAAATCATATACCTGGGCCATGTATCGACGGAATTTCAAAATCAACGCGGAAGAATTTATAATCTGGTGGTTTACGCCGTTGGGATGGATGCCATTGTCGAGTTGTTTGGTCAACTCACAGAAAATCTGCTTGAATTCCCAAACAGTCATGTCAACTTCGCCCAAACACGCCCAGTAATTTTCCACGTTATTGGAGGCGTACAAATACTGGTCCACATGGCATTTATTTTCAACCTTAATCGCCATATTAAAAGAGCCGATCAATAGCATTTTACGTTGTGAGTAGCAACAGCTGAGCAGACTTCCGGGTAGCCTTTGATGGTGTTGTAGACCGGAATCAAGAACACGCCCAGCGACTTGGCTAAATTAGTCGCACTCTGGAACATTTCATCTATGTTCTTATCGCTTGAATTTGCGTAGTTGACTATTCGAGTTGCTTCATTAAATGTTTCATTGAGGTGTTTCAAATATACCGGTTTCAAGTCGTCACTCTAGGATTCACTTAAAAATGACAAGAAATGACAGCGGGTTACCAACGTTGCACCGATGTCTATGCCACGAGAGATGCAAAATTTGGTGATCTGAACGAACCTCTTAAGAGTCTCTTCTCTGTTGTTATCTTGGTCGGGAGTTGCCAGTGAATTCGCCAGTTGGAACAGAGTCTCATTTAATGACCTGATCTGAAATTTGAACTCTTCATCATCAACCTGTGGGTTATTAGCCGAATATTCGCCACCATTCAAGATGTATTCATTGAACAGATCATCTAGTTGTTTTTGAATGTCGGTGAATTCCGCAGTTAAAAACAAATTCTTATAGATATTTTTGTACTGGGTGGATATATCGTCTAAGCAAGTTTGAACAATTTCTTGTTGATGTTCACTATTATCGACTTGAGAAACCAACTTGAGCGATGCTGTGTTTATTTTGGAAAAAGAAGCAAAGATTTCATCCAATAGATCCACTTGCACTTGTTCGCCACTTATAATCAAAAATTTAGAAAATTCATACACAAGTTTCAATCTAGACGATATGATATCCAAAACCGTCCTACTCAACGAGACACTCTCGTTGTTGTGAGCAGAGAATGCGGCTTCGTCAACTAGTTTCATATTTAGTGTCAAGTACTGCATCAAACTCAATTTAGTTTTGTCTGTCGATAGCATAATGTCATTTTCGTCCCAGTCATAGGAGTTGTTTTTATAGTTTTCAATTGATTCCACGGTGAAATTGTTGGAAACGAGGTTAATAGAGTCCAAGTGTTTCTTGGAGGTCATTTGGTTTATGGTTTGGATTTCAGTGATTGCCGCCTGCATATTTCTGTGCTGATCGCACACAGTGTTGATGTTACTGCACAAAAGCGTACCATTAAGCGAATCAGTGGAGGCGTTTAGGTTGGAATACTCTCTGTCTATAATGGAGTTGACCCCATTCATAGCTTCAAAACACGAAGAAATCAGCAAATTCAAGTATAATTTAGATTGGTCATCTCTAGTGAATTCGTTGAGATGTTTTCTGAGTTTATCGGAAATCTCTTCTATTTCAGATCTGTTGAAGGAGGAATAGTTGGAGAATGTGTGGAGCGACGCGATATAACTCTTGACAACGTCCTCCAACTTGATGACTGCTTGTCCATTCACAATTGGATGTAAGATGTTGTAGAATTGATGACTGAAGTTGTTCAATGAGTCCTTCAATGCAGCCGAGTCGTCTTCTTTGCACACAGTGACCATAGATTTAATTTCACCGTTCAGCTGCTCAATAACATCCCAAAGTTTTAGCTTTTGTTCATCTTCCTCCAATCCGCTTTCATCTATTTTTATTACCTGGTTGTTGAGTGACGATACAAGTTCGTTGTTTTCGTTTATCATTTGTTTGAAAAACTCTGCAAGGTCGTCATCAACGTAAGTCTTATTGAATTGGATGATTTTTTTGGAAATTTTGGAGTAGTTTTCCAGGTAATTTGAATTGTTGTCACCCGCCGAGTTGACCAAACAGTTGATTAACTTGGCCATTTCTCTGGCTGTTTCCATGTAACTATTGCACAAGTCATGGACGTGGTCTGCATTTTCCAACTCGTTGGTATCGAACATATTATCAAACCCTCTTATTGAGTTCATCGTTGAGTTGAGGTGGTCGCTGAGAGCTTGCTTGGAATGCACCACATCCATTGTAGAAGACAGCAATTTGGTGGTGGTCAGCAGAGTTGCAGTCTTCTTCGTGCATACTTTAGTTTTGTCAAGCAAATCGGTTTTTAGGTTGTTTTTCAAGTGTTGAACTTCCTTAATAGTTTTTTTGGAAATCCCCATCAACTGGCCCATAATGTCTCCGAGCTGTTTACTCAATGACACGAGTAGTTTATTTTCAGATTTGAATTTGCCCAATTCCTCGTACTTTGTTTGGGTCTCTCTCAACAAATAGATCAAGTTTACGATCGACTGAGAGACTGCGGGTATGGCTTGAGTCATCAAATTGTTTTTCAACACGTAACTGCTGTCCGAGCGTACGAATGATCCGAAATACTTCATCAAACAAGAAACCAAAGTGTCGGTGTACGAAACGAAGTGCTCGCCTCTTTCTTCGTCGGATTGACTGGCCAAATGTCTAATGTTCGATACCAGCGACTTTATTTCGGTTTGCACATTGCGAAGCGAGGTCAGATACGTTGGTTCGTGGATGTTGTAATTGTCTCTCAAATCGTTCAACTTGGCAATAGCGATTGATAAAACGCTGAGATTAATTATTGCATTTTCGCTCATTTCGTCAATGTTCCAATTTATTATTAGTTTTTTATCGTCGAGATTCCTCAATAAAAACTTGTTCTTCGTTCGGCTTAACAGCTTTTTAGTCGCCAGAATTTCCTTAAAGAAGTCTTCTAGTTTCACCGAGAGGAACAGGTGACTCGGCGCTGTCTATAACGAAAAATAATCATCATTTTTTTACTGTTGCAAGCGCATATTTAAAAAGTGCTTTTGTACATTTTCATGTAATAATAAACAATAATATAATTATTAATAATTATATAATATATTCATATTAATTAAATAATAAATTAATATAATAACAATTAAATAATATAATGATTAATTGATATTAATTATATAATATAATATATTAATAATTTAATATTCATATAATAATAAATTACTATTAATAATTATATAATATATTATATTAATAAATTAATATGATAACAATTAATAAATTAATAACAACTAATTAATGTAATACTGATAAATTAATAACAATATAATAATTAATATTAACGAATTTATAATAATATAACAATAATAATACAATTGAAAACCTTAAGATAGAACAACGGTAGTTAATAATTACAATCAACATTGAAGAATCCGGTTGGGCCCACTTTTCATTTATGGCAAGGAAGAGTTTGTCTTGGTAGAATGACGGGTAGAAATTCTTGCCAAATTCCATCAATTGGGAGGTGGCACTGCAACCACCATCCATAAAAGCGTGTTCATCTATACCTTTGACCACTGTACCTCTCTTGGCGAGCACATTGTCCTTCATTACGGTCGACTCAACCTTGTTTATCCCTTCTTTTTCCTTTTCCTGGGTATTTCTCATGATTAGGTCGATGTAGCCTGAGATGGTCTGTGCGATTTTTTCTCCTTCCGAAGTGTACACCGTGTACTTTTCTTCGGAGTGAGTTCCAAAGTCGAGACTAAAACTGTTTTTCGCCACTGCCCAGGTGCAAATAGTCAGCAAAGGCCACATTCTGATGATCTTTTCGTCATCATTAGAAAAGCAACAATTTCAAACTACTTCCAGGGTATCAGCGTCCAATGTTATAACGTCACTTTTGCTCACTCCAAAATAAATTTTGTTGAAATTGTATTTTCCTGGAATGGGTTCCTAGCAACTGATGTCACCTTTGCAATGTTATCGTTGGGTTACTTGCGCTTGGAACAGCGTGATGCCGTAGGTAGGCAACTTTTGACACATGGTAATGTAGTCGAATTTGAATCGATATGTGTCCTGGTTCTTTTCCGCCAAATCTAGGTGTATCTAAACGATTGCGCGTTGGTTTAGGTGAACATTTTTCAGGAAATACGTCATGAATGATTTTTTCTGCAACTTTCAAGTTTTTGTTCTTTATCTTTGGTATACATTTAATTATTCTAATTAATTGGGTTCAGAGTATTTCCCGTCAACGCATTTGAATTGTTACTCTAAAGATCCATCATTATACAGTTCAGGTCTGTAGTTTCCTCGTTCAATTTGAATTTGGTACGCTCCAAACTAATTTTAAACGGTGAATTTAACGCTAGCAATTCCAACGTACTTTACACATGTCTCTGAAACTACACACAATTGATTCGGCCACTATCCCATCTCGGCACTATTTAACGTTGCAAATAAACACACCACCCAACTTGTCTGTTTCTCACTTGATTATACAAAAGATTGATTTCTTTGGGGTCCAAAATGTTGTAGTTATCCACATAGAAGTACTTCCGCCTTTAATTTTACCATAACAATAGTAACAAGTCCAATAACTGCTAGATTACACTAGGTAGAATGGAGTCTGAATAGGGACTTTTTGTTCTGCCAGGGTTGTGTTGTGCAGCAGCCACACAGCTACATTGATATTGCAATGTCAGTTGAAGGTGTAACGTTGCATTACTGTCATCTTTTTTAGTTTTCATGGTTTTTGTCAGGCCTTTTTTTGTAGTCTACAGTCGCAATTATTATGTTGGAAAATTGGTTGGTTCGAATTTATTACAGCATTCCCAGCCAAATCCATTTTTTTGTAACACAAAGAATACTCATCCGAATTGGCCAATCCTATTTTCTCCCCGATCAATTTTTTTATTTCCTCCACTGTCAATGTTTGGTCCACCTTAATAAATAATTTTATGATCATAAATCTACAGTTGCCAATGTATATTATATATATATATACTCTCACGACTTTTTTCGCTCCATCCAACATGTAAACAGTTATGTTAGTAAGTTTCTCAAGTAAGAATAGTTCTCTCTAGATTGTTTCGAGTCAGTGCACACATAAACGCACAAATGCCGTTACTTCTTGTCGCAAACCGAAATTCGCCAACAATTGATCATCCAGAATCCAGTACCCTTTTTTTTCGTTGAAATAATCCTTGATGAATAGAGAAAATTCCTTCTCTATATCAGCCAATAGCCAAACAAACACTCGAACTAATCAGCAGCATGCAAAGTTACCTCTCTCGGATAGCACTTGGCTGTGGCATTTCTCCAAGATAACGCTTTTCGTTTCTTTCCCGTTCCGATTCACATTTAGTTGGATAAATTTTGAAATCTTCAAAAACGGTATTTCCACAGAATAGTTATAGTTCACTTCTTCCATCTTACGAACACTGCCTAATCTGGCGACTATTCAGCCTGACCCATTCAATGTGGTAAATACACAACGGGGATTGATTTATTTGACATTAGAGCGGATTAAAGTATTGTTATTAGTTGAGTGCATGCTTGAAGTGTCCAACTAGAAAGTAGCAATTTATGTTGGTCATGCGGGACTTTTAGTTTGTTGTTTGCAAGGTCAACCTCTTGTGCAACCTCTTGTGCAACCTCTTAGGAGTGGGGTTCCAGTTGGTTATTCCATTCCACTAACAGTGTAGCGCCATCTTAAGACGAATTTTTGTCATGCGGAGTAATATGGGATTTTAGTCCACTAAGCGTAATCGTTCCTGTCCAAATACGCATAAGAATGAAGTGGAGAACGTGTCTATTTGCACTACAAATGTGTATGCGCGAAGATTAAAGGATTAAATCTTTTTTGCTCTTTTTTGGTAGTAGTAAAGAGTTTAAATAAAAACAAACATTTCAAATA
>JAOPJI010057834.1:0-13041 GCA_027122695.1 Merluccius productus
GGATTTGGATTAAAATGGAGATTAACCTTATTTTTCATATGATTCTTTCCCAAAAATTCCATTATTTTCCAACTGAATTATGTGTTTTAACTTAATTTCTATATTTAAATTGTTTTTAATGAATTGTTCGTTGTGTATTATATGTTTTGATAGCCGAAGTTTTGAAAGGTTTTAAATATATTTAAGAGCTATTGAATAAGTTTCTGCTTTCATTTTTAAAATCAAATAACTAATTGAAAAATTAATTTAATTGTAACTGGGCAACACCAGTGATTTCGTGCTAGTTATATATGAATGAACTCGTAAGTGTGCGAACCATCAACTCTTTTTAAAACCCGTTATATATAACAGAATTCAAACTGACGCATGTACCCCGGGTTAACCATCGCAGAAAGATTCAGTGACTTGTGAATTACAGCTTTAATAATTTTTAAAATACGCATATCTCCCAACATCGCTACCAAGGTGGGTTAAAACGCTATAAGCCAATCCAAATTGAGGTAGGAGCATTGCTTGCATTTCCAAGATAACTTTTTAATCGATAGTTGGTGTTCATTTGAAAACTGGGTTGATATTTCCTTACTATATTTGTTGCGCCTACTTACTTATTGGGGAGTGTTTAAAAAATCAAGCATAGGAAAAGCAAAATTTTTATTGACTGTGAGCAATCCTCCACATTTATACTTGCATTCATTGCAAGAGCGTTTTGAATATTGGTCTATAAACGGAAGAAAATCTTTTAGACGTGCGTACGGTGGACACACCACTCTTTTATAAGTATAGTAGATACATATGAGAAAAAAGTGAACAAAGCGTTGCCAACAACAACTAGACATTATGAGAGAGAAGTTCAGAAAAGTAACGATTCATGATGCAATAACACTTAGGTGGGCCGAAAATACTCAAAGCCACTAACGAATAAAGCATTCAGTGAGCACTAAAGGGAATTAAAAAGTAGACCACCGAAACAAATATCACATGACGGAGGAAGTTCAGAGTTGTCATTCTTGGGCATAGCTTCATGCTCTTGTGAAATCTTAGCAAGAATTTGATGAGGTGAAAAACCACTGCAAATAACTACCTTGTTGGTAAAGTCGTTCACCTCAGTCGAAGCCACTTTCTCAACTGCAGATTCGACGTTAGTGCACTTACTAAAGCGAAAATCGAAACACATCAACAATACTAGAAATACATCGATAATCCATTAGGATCAACTTTACCAGTAACCAGAGCCTCCCAGTGTTCATGGCACCGATGGATGACACTTGTGGCAAAGTGTGAAGGTTTGTACTCGCCATTGAAAGCGAACGAATTGTAACCTTTACCAGCAGGAATTTTATATTTCTTGAACCAACTAAGCGTCGCCTTAACGTTCAGTCACACGATTGTTCAACCAACAGTAAAGCATACGTCCAACAAATCAGGTTTATACGCACACACATCAGAAATACCTATACAAAACTATGGAATCCTCAAAAAGTACTAAACATACAGTTGATTCTACCAAAATAAGGGTCGCCAGAGTTGATGGTCAATATCTTCCAATCGGTCTCTCCCTCATCAATCAGCGCAATGCAACCGATAACTTTGACCGTATATATGGCTCCGCGTTCGAGAACATTTTCGCCAATTTCCAACGCGTCAATAGGATCGTTGTCACCTTTGGCGCCGGCATCTTTATCCACTACATTAGGATCCTCCCACGTTTGGGGGATAGCACCATAATTCCATGGATAGCCGTGATGGGGGAAGATGTTGTGGACGAACCTTGGTTTGCTGTCTTTCTGGTCTTGTTTGATGGGGCTGTACAGCGTCTTTGTGGATATCTGGGCGAAAATAACAACCAAATTAACGCTACAAACTGTGCCCTTTTACTACTTACCTCCATTTTGGCATTGGTCCATCGTGGAATCTCAACAACCATATTGAATAGGTTTTTCTATTGGTAGTGAATACTTTAAACTGTAAAACTAATTACCGAAGAATCAGCCACATACGGAATATCATGAAAGGGGGAGACAATTTGTTGCGTTCGATTGCATTCTATCCAAAATTAACCCATAACATCTAATCCACCCAATCTACTTATGTAAAGAGAGTAATCCAATGTGAACAGCTTTCCAATGTCGATCTTTGAATAGTGTGTATTCATCTTGTTGTCTAATGTGGATATTCTGTTCGGAATAAGTCGTGCAGCCGCCTTTAGCTGTCAGTTACATGGGGAACATTTTCGCTGCGAAATTTTAATAATAATAATTTCCCTTTAATTTTGATACATCCTTCAATCCGGATTGATTCATTTTGAATTCAAGGTCATTGCAAAAACGTTTTACCATGAGGTCGACCCTTTCTCCAGCTTACTTACGACTGCTTATGCTTAAATGAGTACATTAAAATAGAATTATTATTTCTTAATTTTCATACATTTCCTTGAGTAAAATTTTTAGTGCTATATATCATACTAGCGCGAAATCACTGGCGTTGCCCAGTTACAATTAAATTAATTTTTCAATTGGTCGGTTGATTTTAAAAATGAAAGCAGAAACTTATCAAATTGCTCATAAATATATTCAAAACTTCAGCTATTAAAACCTGAAAAACATATAATACACAACGAACAATTCATTAAAACTGTTTAAATATAGAAATTAAGTTAAAACGCATAATTCAGTTGGAAAATAATGGAATTTTGTGGAAAGAATCATATAAAAAATCAGGTTAATCTCCATTTTAATCCAAATCCCGATTTTAAATGCTTCATATCTCTAAAACTATAAGAGCTATAAAATTTCACAGTAGATCATTGAGTACATTGTTAAGAGTTCTTTTTACTCATATAATGTACATCCACTAAAAACGCTTAAATAATGAGAACAGAGTTTGCACATGCGTACTGGTGTTTACAGACAGACAGACACACGGACACTCCTCTTTTATATATATAGTAGATTAAACTTAGTTTAACTCAATTACATCCTTATTACTACATTTAAACTAGTTAGTTTGCACTTAATTTTAAAAAATATAATCCGATTGAAAATAGCTAATCGGATTATAACATAAAATAGCTGTTTTTTCGTAATTTACGCAATATGGTTTGGTTTATGGTTAAAATATTAACCACAGTGAACAATAGCATTGATTTATTTAACTTAATTTCATCACGTTAAGTTTGGTCGTATGTAAACGTGGGTTCATGTTAATGACCATTTGCATCTCTTGCCTATATTTAGTCACAATTTTCCAACACTAAGATGAATGTTAAAGTTGCTACAATCTAGCTTTCTTACCTATAATCTTCATTATTAAGTTTAAGATTTAAAATCGGACCAATGATCAAACCATCTACAAATTAAACTATCCTGACCTACTTCAAGAGTTAGATTCGGGCATGTTGATTTATTTTTAGTAGCTGCTGAATTATTAATTGATTGAAAAAAAAATTTTCTGATTAAACTTACATATTGTACAGATGTTATTGATCAATTCGCTTCTTCTTAACTCAATTAAATAAATCGACCAACTCGTTAGTTTTTAATGACGGGTTATTTTAAGCTATTACAGTATTTTTAAATTAAGTTATTAGTATACACAACTTTCACAATAAAGTGGCTAACAAATGGCTAGCCACAAAGTGATATTAACAAATGAATTGGCGAAATGTGCACTAAACTTAGCAAGTTAAGAATTAGGTTATACTTTTTGTTGAAAAATACAAAACATGCTGTCCAATGCAATAAAATACTCAAATGAAACTCTCATTCAAAAATCCCACAGCAACGATAAAATTGGCGCCAGTTATAAATAATTCATGAAATAAATAAGTACTAATATAAAAAGGCAGGGGTTTGACGTACAACTTCTTTAAACACGTTCGCATTGGCAAAACATCATGTGATCAGTTGGTTTTGTTTGTTCGTACATACAACACCACAAAAAATCACACACACGCGTACTGGAATTGTAGTTACAATAAAATGACTGTGTACTCCGTTCTGAAGGGTAGATTGTGGAGGATTTAGCAGAGGCCTCGTGATCAAATAAACAGGGGTTAAAAATTGCAAGTCGAATTTGTGTAAAATGTTCAGAACGAATGTGGATGGCGTGATTAATCTCAATATGTTTTCTGCATTCGACGACAATTATGGTAATACTTTTTCAATTGGTTCTTCGTTTTGCACTCGAGTTCATTTTGTTTTGTATTTTTAATACAAAACCCCTGTTTTTATCTTTCGTTAAATGCATATGATTCTCTTTAGATGAAGAGTTTGTGTTGGTGTTCATCAATAGTTTGACCATTTCCAGGTGGGGAAAAGATATCGATCGGCTGTGGAGAAAAGGTACCATTAGTTATTTCCTATTGTGTATTATCCCACAAGCACACGTATACACCTACTTCTACCACTTAGAAATGTTTCCCTTGAATTCTGTTTAAAGCTATAAAACTGAGTTAAACATTATTTGTCCACTCCTTTTCGCAACTTCACATGCAAAGGTCGAGATTTTTTGTTTAAATGTTCGCTTTTATCTTCAATTTGAATGTCATTGTGCATCTTTTTTATCGCTGTTCATTTTGGTCTGTGATATGGCAAGTGTAAAAAGTTTTATTCTTGATTGGATTGATTTTGACACGCTAAAAAACTTTAGCTTTAAATGCAAAACGATCTATGTGTATTTTAGTGTATCCTAGCTCAAAGCTCTTGTAAGTAACTTATGTCGGGTAGTTTTTTCACTCTGATTGAAAGTTTGAGATTCAGCTGCTTGTTGAATCTTCATTTGAATTGCGTGTACATATGTATTAATTGACAACTTTTAAAATTTAAATAGTATCTCACATGCGTGCGTCGAACAAGAGACCACTTTTAATCATTGAAATTAAAAAATAAGTTTATATTTAAATCATTGAAGTTAAAAAATAAGTTTATATATAAATCATTGAAATTAAAAATAAGTTTATATTTTAATCATTGAAGATTAAAAATAAGTTTTATTAGCGCATTCTGGTTAATTGCTGCAACGAAACTACAAATTGAATGCAACAATATAATTTTACTGCGTAACTACATTAAAATTAATATAACACGGGGCATTCTCAAAACTTTTTCAGTTTTTCGCGCGTGCTCTCGGATGTGTCAACGTTGACGTGCTGCTTTTTAAATTCGTATTCCGCATTGAAAGTTCAACTAATACGTTAATACCACTCCTAATTTGTGTTTATAAGTTAAATGGTTCTTAGACGTGAAAATCGACTTTAAAAATTAAGAAAGTATTTTATTACTGGCACGTATACTTTGGTATAATAATTATTGAGTCATAATACAAAAATTCAAATGTATTTTATATGGCCAAACAAAAACTCAGGTTCAGTCGTGATAGCTAAATATGAGTTAACGTTTGACTTTGTTTGTGTTTTCTGCGACGACAAGATAGTGTTGTGTGTAATATAAAGTATACAATGTTGAAATAGTTCCCATGTATGCGCGTATAATTTGTTATAATAAAACGATTTGTTATAATAAAACGAGTTGTTATAATAAAACGATTTGTTCGTGTATTTTGCTGTCAAATGAATTTCGTCGCATAGCCAAATGGAAAATATTTGTGGATGGAGTTTCGAATCAATTGTATAATTTGTGCCGCGAGAAGGGAGTCGTCCCTGATTTCATTACTGGCGATTTCGATTCGATTGACTCGACAGTAATGGATTATTTCACGAACAAAGTAACTATGTTTTGCGATGGTTGTTTCAGCTGAACCATAGGGTTCTCAAGCCATCGAGACGCCGGACCAAGATAAAGTGGATTTCCAGAAGGCGATTGAATTCGTCGAAAACCACCTCAACAAGGAAGTAGTCGATAAAACGTCTGTGTAATGATTTGTTGGAGTTTCAGAAAAAGATTAGACTCGCTATTGTTATCGGGTTTCAAGGGGGCAGATTTGATCATGTGTTTGGAAATATTTCCGCATTGCATTCCTTCAATAGGCTCCCATTCTCCGTCATTTGTTTGTCGCATCCAAATTCCTTTGTCACCATTCTCGTCAAAGTAATTTATTTGGTGTATATGCGTAACGCACAGTAAACTTTAGGGGAAATACAACATTTATTTGGATGGAAAGTTCAATTCGCGAGACAAACACTGCGGTCTTGTGCCTTACAAAGGTCCGATTTCGCATGTTACTACACATGGATTACACTGGAATTTAAGTTGTTTTTATAAAGCCTCAACTAGAGTTAACGTCCAATTTTAGATAATCAGCCGATGTCTTTTGACACTATTGTCAGTACAAGCAATCTTTTAGATAGTGAACATGTTCGCATTGAAACTAGCGGGGAACTCTTATTCGTTTGCGAAACAGATTTGGATATTTTTTCTTAATTTGGTTTGTTATTAAATTTTATTTTATTAGTTATTGTGTTTCTGTAAAGTAGATGGTATCTCATAAACTCCAATTAAAGTTACAAATAATAATAATTATTATCATGATTATAACAACTAATAATTGGGCGTCAGCTAAAAAACACACTCGGCTATTCCTTTTCTTGTGAACTTTTCTTGATGAACACACACGACATGATAAATAATATAATCTTAATTGGCATGAAAACAAAAATGTCGCCGTGGTTGAAATTACTTCGAGGAGCAGAATAACAGTAGCCACAGTGATCACTATTGGTGCAAACGTCTTAAGCTTGTTGAGTAGCACTTCGTAACACCCAACCTCGAATATATTTTTGGGATCACTCGTGCAATTTTTCGCAGCTGAATCCTTGCAACAGGATATTGGAATGGCAGTGCCCCAGTCGCTCTTATTTTTGATTCCACAGCATTGTAGCTACAGTCAATAGAATTTGGCACGTATCGAACAACTACTTTTTGTTGGAGATTGTCTATTAGTCCTTGGGCAGTTTTCGTACGGTTGTATTCGTTTATTGTTTCTACCAGACAACTTTGAGTGAAATCGTGCACCTACGAGGGAGTGATGAGTGAAACTGCTAGAAGTGAACAAGTTATAGACTTGAGAGTTGAACTTGACGAACCCCACAGTCACGAGAGCTCCCAGTATAATAACAACAAAAATTAAAATGGTAAACAAAGAGAGCATGCATTTGCTCATGGATTTCGAACCACAACATCCAATCAACTGAACAGTCACAATGATGGATCCTTGAATGATGATTCCGAGCGATAGTGGAATTCTGTATTTGTCAGTGCAAATGTCTCCAAAAATGAGACCGATGGCTATGCCGGCACCCAGAATCAACAAGCCAAACGCCTACCCACCAATGTCATCGCGATCAAAATTAATTTTTACCAGCAGAGTATAGTTGAACAGGTGGAACAAACATTGGGATGACTTTGAAGGTCGCATTAGACTTTTCTGCGAATAAATCTATGGGGTTTTCAATTTGGGGAGATCGCGTCTATTTATGAATCGACATGGATAATGTGACACCTGCTGAATGGAAATTAATTTCGATTATTGATGTACAGTTCGTTGCTACCTTCCTCACTTAGCTGTGCTTGAGCCAGCCACTTCAATCAATACATGAGATGCTAGCGTTCGGGCTTGGAACCAACCATTGCTCATTTATAGACTGGTGGTCACACACACAAGGATTTCAAATTTCACCAACTTATTTTATTTATTAATTTCAACTCTACCAACTCGCCAATAACCCCATTTTCCACTAAATCTATTATTTCATTGTAAAATAATATTTACTCATCACGCAACATAAACATACTCGCTTGACACATTCTTTTGTGATGAATTATATCACATTCACTTGTTACATGTGTATCTAATAATATACATATGAATATTAAAAATGACTTTATTACAACAATAAAGTACAAAATGAACAATTAAGTCTAATATCTTGTTAATTCACTTATTGAACCGAAATCAACTGTGACTGTGTAAAAAGTTCAAATAGCCACTTTCGTCACTCATTAAATGAATGGATACACTCCATGGAATCGTTTCGAAATCAATACTATTTCAAAGGAAGATTTAAATACAAGGATTTGGTCTTCAACGTATAATGAAAACATCGTTAATATTGATCAAATAAGTGGATTATTTGTCGACTATCTCCATTTGAAACGCCTCAATAACCACACACAATGCTTTCTGGCATGAATACTTTGATGTACGACGTCAAATCGCAACCCTACAGCAAGAAACCAACACTAACTCACACAGTTAATTAAGTACCTTACACTCTACCTTTTTAAAAATTTTTATCCACTAATTCAGTTTAATTAACGAAGAAATCAGCTATGTTAATCGCCCATTAAGCTAATTGAGAATGATTCGTGCGGCTTACGTTGAGAAATGTTGAAAGCTTTGGTGGTACTGTTTTTTGTGGCGGCGATTTGCTCAGTGACGCCGGCTCCCTACTATTCCATTTATGAGATGGCTTGCAGAACACAACCCACGCCCGCTTTAAAAGAAATTCAGAGGTATCTGGAGAGTGAATGCAATGATACGTTCAGTCGCATCTACCTGTCAGTGCACTGCCTCAACTTCCGAGGAGCGAAAGACTTTTGCCACGTACAGTAGCAAAAAATCTCATTCAACTACCGTTTCAACGTTTCAATGATTATTTTTTTAAACTTTGTCTCTTTTAAAACAGCTTGCCAAGCCTACGTAAGCAAACAATAAACGGTAAAATGACAATATGATAAAGATATTGCTCAATGAGCAAGACGTAATAGAAAGTTACTAACAATCCAATGAGTCAAATATGAAAATTCGTTTTTATGGACACTGGAAATGTGTTGCAACTCTACAACTCGAACCCTCTTGTGTAGTCATACTCCACGGTAGGCAACACCGACTGCATAAACTTGAGGAAAACAACCAAATATCTGTAGAAAATAATATTCTATGACAATAAAAGCAGTGGAAATGTTACTTGTGCACGTTGAACTGTTTGTCGCTTGCAGTAAAGTTCAAAAAGAGTTTTTTCATCACATCGGCGTGTCTACGACTTTTTAGGCGAGCTAAAAAAGCGCAAAGGGCTACTTGCAAGGGTGAACTGTGGCCATAGAAGACAGCGGGAGGTGTGGGTGAGTAGCCACGGTGACTGTTTTCTCGACATGGTCCTTAAAAGAGCGTCTGACCTCAAACGAACACTCAACATCAAGCTACCTCGCTTATATCCTGGTAGATTTGGTTGATGGTGAGATTATTGTTGTTCTAGAAACAGTCAGCTCAAAACGTAGCGCTACAACATACTTCATCGTAGCCTTTGAGCCACAATCGAGGAGTTTGATAATATTTGTCGTATGTGATGTGCACATCGTAGGTCCTACGGTGTACAATAATGTTATCGTTCGTAGGTTTGGGTTGTTTTGTCATGACCTATGGCGAAAAAATTGATAGATGTGGTTAAGTAGACGTAAATATGAGAGTAATTAGGTGCGAATCAGTAGAGTACACATGAATAGCAAAATAAGTGGTGTTATATCAACTACCATAGTGTCAATAAGACCAGTTTCCATTGCTTCTTCCATGTCCATAGATATATCGTCGTCGTCATTGTTATTATCGGCGCTGCTGCTTGCATGATTGAATGAGGAAATTTGGTTGAGATTAATTTCACCAATGGCAGTCTTAACAGAGTTTGAGTGACATTAAATGAAACCTGTGGTGTCCACTTTATTCGAATTCATGTGTTCAGGAACAATCCAGCCATTGTATTCGTCATTTGCGGAATTTATTGTCGGCTTTTGTTGAGGATTGAAGTTGTCAAGTTGGTCGTAACGTTTAAAACAGGGAACTACAATAAAGTTGGAACCATTTCCATTGTAACTATTATAATGAAACCGTTTTTGGTCATAAGATATTGTTTATCGGCCGGAAGGTAATCGCGACGTTTGCTGCCGTCACCAGAATGCCTTATAAAATTGACAAAACCCCACGTTGACTACCAATAATTACCAACTCCATGTTGGGAAACAGTGCACTAAGTAGTCGCCTGCCAACACAAACTATTCCGCGTTTGAAATGAAGATTACAGTTAAAAATACTTCCTCCGGCGTGAGTACGCCAGTTTCACGAAACTTTGATGTCTAAATGTGATGCTGGTGTTATTTTACGTGACTCATTTTAAGTCGACTTTTAGAATAGGAACAAAGCATTCAGCGATTGAAAACGCACTGTCCTTAAGGTGCTGCATTATTGTCTCTCGCGCATATCATATTATGTTAGAAAAGAGAAAACTCGTCTATATGCGCGCGCGTGTATACACACAAAACACGATTTCAAATAAATTCGTAATGCTAAGAAGAAAAATAAGTCATGCAAACTTTCAATGCTAAGTTTTAGATATACGTTCTGAATAAAGAGTACCATAATATATAGGGAAATTATGGCAAATATCTCGTAGTTTTTTTATTTTTCTTTATATTTGCAATTTTCGGTTGAGGAAGAATTAAATAATAAAAAGTTTAAGTCTTGCTCAATTAAATTTTACGTCTCGAGCAACGTCATAAGTCCATTTTTAACCTTGACTAAATCGAGCTTAAAAATGCCGGAGGAAATTTTCAGTGGGATTGAATGTTACATCTATTCCACCCTAACTCTGTAATAGGCATTCCTTGAAAAATTGTCGTATTTAAAACTTTTTATATAATTTTTTCAAATAATTATTTAAAAAAGAGTTACGTCAGTGTCATTGAACTCTTGAATTTTCTTTTAATTTATAAAATTCAGAATGAACTTTATCGGGGAGAAAAAAAGATAACGAATTAAAATACTTAATATATACAGACGAAACTCTGAATCAGTGCGAACCTTTGTGGTTAAACCTAGTTTTTGAATTTTTCGCCATATGCATTGCGAGAAATGGAAAAGACAAAAATATATGGATGAATCTGTGGAAATAATTTTAAATGCGTTATTAGCTAAGCAGATTTTTCAAAATCTATTCTAATGTTTTTGAGGAAACCAACATTTTCTCCTTTAGAATTCTCAAAGCATGTTCGTATAAGTCTTTAAATTTCCCATTCATTCATATAAACTAACGGAAAAGTCCTAACAAGAATCTTTGAATGGATAATGTAAAGTTGTTCAAATTCCTTTGAGACAACCTTAAATGTGCCATCCATATCCAGGTGTTGGCATTTGAAAAATGTCAAATATTTTGAGTTATTGTAGAAAAACAAGTCTTTTAGTGGACAAAGAACCAGAGTCGTATAAACAAAATGATTCCTACCTATGTGTAACTATGTTTTGTTCACATAAGTTGGTTTCCAAATGGACCGAAATGTTATTCCTTTTATGGAAATTTATAATTTTTTGTATACATTCCTCCTATTTATAACTGGTAAGTCGGCTAATTGCTCCGTCGCCGTGGGCAAAGAATAAACTTTATTAGTTGGATAATGACTGTTTTCAGCCAAATTATTTATTTTATGATTGAAGAGTTTTATTTGAATTTCTTCAACCGTTATGGTGGAGGTATGGTATCCACGCTGGACAACATCTCCAACATTTTCCTGCAAGTTAATCGATAAGCTACCTTTACAGGTAAGAACATCGCACCTCCAGTATTGACTGTCTTTTTTAACTTTATCTTTGACATAAAAGAGTCCTCCAAATAGTATTTTTATATTACTGCGTTGAGTTTTAACAAAATTTGGTTCGTGCCAGACTGTTCTCCTCTCTCTATTATCGATTTATACTAAAGAATGATTCACGTGCAATATTAACCATAGTAATCGAGCAAAAGCACAAGTAAATAACTACATAGATTTCTGTCATTAGTGGGTATAAATAATATGTTAAAATTGATCTGTATGCGTTTTTAATATAATTAAATTTAATAAACCTTAGAAAAGATTGATAACTGTTAAGGGTTCATTAATTAAATTTAAAACACAATAAATATCGACTTATTTGGTAACATAATGATATTTTTAACATATGTTGTTCTTTGTGTTACTTAATATTATTAATTTAAATTAGTTTACTTATAAAAATATTTATAGATTGAAATTTGACATTAGCAACTAAAAATATATACTTTATTTTATTTGGTTGGGGCCATTTTATGAAAGAAACGTTGATATGTAACACGGTTTACTGGTAAGTATAACTTGAACAAAAAAACTAAAAATAATTGATTTAAAAGTGATAGGTTCGTATTTCACAATACGCATTAATCTAACTGGGAATTAAAACAATAATTCTACACTTGAATACATGTACACAGATGCAACAAATAAAAAAGTGTTTTAGTTTATATTATTTTTCTTAGTAGTTATAAATTATGCCTGTGGATGTACCTGAATGAATTGAACTCATATAGTTATATTGTATAGTGTATATCGAATAAATTACTATAAATTTTGTTACCTTACACGTTTATTTAGTAAATAAATAATTTTAGAAATTATACTTCAAAAATCAAGCATTTATAACATAATGATTCTTTTTGTTTAATCGCTCTAAGTGTTAATTTACAGGTTTTGCGTCCAACTCCTGATTTTTTATGTTAGTACTTACGTAATTCATTAATTATTTATAATTATCAATAAAAACAAAATAAGTAATAAACACGACAGAAAAATATTCATAATTAGTCCAATTATTCTCTGTGAATGTCTGATAAAGTATAACATCGGCCAAAGAATGGCTCAGAATGCTGAAAATAATGTTTTTAATAATCTCTAGTAAATAAGTTTGAAGAGTTTTTCACTCTTTTAAGAAGGTCAACTCTACCATTTATTGGAGTATTTATTCTCACAAATGCTTTAATTTGAGAGAAAACATCCTCAAGGGGGGGGGGGTCAAAAAGGAATAATACCTTGACAAGAAATGAATCTAGTAAGGATAGCTATCGTAGAATTCTTGTATAGAATGATGAAAACGTACATTATCAATCGCTATAATAAAATCTTCTTCATCGCCTAAGGCAGTGTTTCCCAACCTTTTTTTCTCACGCCCCACTTGTTGGTCAAAAAATTTTCACCGCACCACAGTATTTTAAAATATTTATAACCATCATAGTACTATAGTAGACCACAC
>JAOPJI010057851.1:0-13038 GCA_027122695.1 Merluccius productus
AGAGAGAGAGAGAGAGAGAGAGAGAGAGAGAGAGAGAGAGAGAGAGAGAGAGAGAGAGAGAGAGAGAGAGAGATTTAGTTATTTAACACATTATTTTATCCAAGGTTACTTGCAAGTGAGCCTGAGGAACAATCATAGCATACAATTGAAATGGGAGTAACTACAAACATGCCAAGTGCTGCAAAAGCAAGTTTCTAAAAAAAACACAAAAAAACAACTGGAGATATTCATATAAGTGGAATTTATTTATTTTTTACAACAAAGGTAGATAAATAGATAGCTTTAAAGTACAGGAGAAGAGAGAACGAGGTCGATTGCAGGAGCGGGAAAAAAAAGTAGTTGCTGCATGTGATGTGGATAAAGACACAAAAACAGTGAAAAGGGACAGACGACATTTTCCCTTCAAGCAACAGACTTTAAAGGACGTTTTTTTATAATAACATAGAAAAACTAAAACTACTACTTCTAAATACACATGAGATGAAAGAGGTGCATTACTTTATCAACAGTGAACATTTAATTAGACATTCTGCAAAAAAGAAATCGTAATTCAACGGCAGAAAATATGACTATATATTCGCAAATGGAATAGGTTTGTATATTAATCACCAAATTCACCAAAGCATGTTGTGTGTGTGTGTGTATGTCAGTACCGTATTGTAAAAAGTATTGTGCCCTGACCTGACATCCACTTCAATAACATCTCAAATTCTCCGGTCTCCCACCTTTCAAAACCTCCATGGTGTTCTTTGTTGGCAGCTGTGTATTGAAAAGCGCCATAAATCTGAACCGCAGGCCTACACTTCCAGCTGTCCATTTTACAGGAAAACAACAAAGTCGGTCTGAATCTGGCCATGTTCAATGGGATTTTTCTCATTTAAAGGTATAGTCCGTAATCCCAATCCAATGCACTTTTTGTCAAATTTGTGTGCTTCTATAAATGGGGAAACAAACAAGGTGACTCGGACCGAGCCGTTCCAGCCAATCGGCGGCAGGGCCGATTGGCTGTCGGGCTCGTGCACAGTGGAGAGAGAGGAGAGATGGGGGGGAAAGCAGGCAGTAGGAGCCACTGGCGTAAAATATCGACAAGGGCCCAGAAGCTGTCAGGGGCCCATGTAGGAAGGCCATTTTTTTGCCGCTTTACTATTGTAGGTGGGCCCTCTCATCTACATCTCACCGACAGTTTCACACAGTCTTCAAAGTAACCATTCAATGATAACACTAAGATTACTTGTAACTGTGAAGGTTTCTAACCTCAATTGCTAATTGAGAGCCCATTTTTTTCCAGATCAGTTTTGTTTTAAAGAATACACATTGGACAGGGTTTCACACATTTTTCCCGGTGTCACCCGATGTCCTTGATATTAGGGGGGAAAAATGTATTGCTTGATTGAATATCTATATCAGCAATCTAATAATGTAAAATATTGTCCAATGTCCAGTCCTTAGAACAAGACTAATCAGAAAGAAATCTGTCCTTTTTCAACAAGCTACTTTGTTTTGCAAGCAAATATTGTCAAACAAAAATTACTGCGGTGCGTTATTATCTGTGTCTCTGTGTGTCATGGTGCCATCGAGTGGCGTGGTTGTGTGTCTGTGTGTGTCTGTGTGTGTGTGTGTGTGTCAATACGTGTGTGTCTCCATGCGTGTGTGTTTGGGGCGAGGGTGGGGGGCACAAGAAAAGATATTTGTGAGCGAGTACGAGAAGAGGAGAAGGTCATGAGAAAATGTGAAAACTTTGAAAAAGAAAGGCTACGACGGGAGACTTAGAATCATTGACTACATCTTGAACCATTTCATAAGCAGGCGATAATCAGTGAAGTACACCCATTATGACTGCTATGAGAAAGGGCGGGGGGAGAAGCAGGACAGATTGAATACTGAATGTCGGGTGTGCGTCATTGAGAGATTTGTGAATCACTCTGACGTGAACAGGTTTGTGAAAACCCTAACAAACAATGAGGATCCGGAAAGTGTGTGTTTTGTTTTTTCTTGTAAGTGTGTTTATGCAACTGTTTGTGTCTTTGTCTTTGTATGTGTTGATGTGTATGTTTAAAACATGCACATGACTTCATGGCTACATCCATTATAATGATACCAGGTTACTGGTAATGATACAGGTTTGATTTTACAAATCATATTAAAAATAGTTATGAGTTAAGCAACTATCAGAGTTAAGAAACCATTATTAATTGCAATGACAACAATATAACTCTCGTTCCTGTGCGTTGGAACCATTACATTTAATGGATCGACTCTGGATTTGAACTGTTGCAACTTTCAGAGTTATTCAACCTTATTTATTACATCTGAGCTATTGCAACCCACAGAGACAGGAAACGCTGTTAGCTGCACCCTAAAACTTTATGTACAGAGTGGTGATGTGCACAATCTGCTGCAGTCTGAACTATCGCTCTGGGTCCAGACTGGCCTGCATGACAGATACAAGAAAGTCAGGGACCCCCCCCCCCCAAAATACACCCCCACCAAAATAAGTACATGAACACACATGCAGCCAACACATTGACTGACACAAACACTGATGAAATTCCTGATGAAATTTCAACAATCCAATTGTTTTGACTGTGTCATAATGTCATTTGCGCTTGTGCCATGAATATGCATCGCATGTAATGGTGATATGGATTACGTTGAAACAATAGCTTTCACGTCAGTCTCATGGAGGACCATGGAGGGCTTCTCTGTCTCAATATTATTGCGAGTGGATAGCGGTTTTCCCTTTAATCACAGTCTACAGCGTGCCTGAGCTACGACTTGTTTCATTACTGCAGCAAATGACAACTAACAAACCAGATAGCTGGATACCGGATGGCTAGTCTGTGTGTGTGTGTGTGTGCGCGCACATTGGTTTAGTGTGTTCATCTTTGCACGTGTGTGTGTCCGATTGTGCGTGTTTGTGTGTGTGTGTGTGTGTGTGTGTGTGTGTGGGGGGGGGGTTCTGTTTTACATTAATACCAAGTCACAGGGACATAAAATCAATAGAAATACTGTTATTGTTAGTGAAACGCTATTTCTCCAGGCCTGTTTAATGTCTCAGAACAACAAAGCTGTTTAGTGCTGTCAGATTGTGGCTGAGGATGGCCCTGGCTCCTAATACACTGAGAACTGCAGGGAAACCAGATGGTTCATTCATTCTACTACCACAATTACATTAGACATTATGTGCTTCCAAAAGACCAAACATTTAGTTATGGGATGGAAAAGATGAAATTACAACACGTTAATGGCTGCTAGAGTAGCAGAAGCATGACGCTGCCATGAAAGGATTTGATTTGGGGTGGGTTAAGGTCGGGGGGGGGGGCTAAGTTTATGACAGTATCTTAATCGTTGCACAACACAAAGGATATAAGTATTGTATGGACCACTTTCAATAATAACTACCTTACTGTCTTTCTCACTATCTAGCTATAATAGCTACCTCCTCCACCATAATGTGTCAAACAGTGTGCATAACCAAATACTCAGCCACCCACATTGCTACCTATACCGCCAGACCCCAGGCGTTTCAGCAACAAAACGGACCAGCGAAGCCATCTGCAGCCTCACGATACAGACACATTCTTTGACTTATGATTCAAAGCTCCACTGACCACTGCACCAAAGGGACCCGGCGATCGGGTCCATCGTGACGGATGGCTTGTGTTTCTGACAGTAGCAACAGGCCCATCCATCACCTTGTCGTGTTGTTTACAGTGTCCATACAGTGTTAGTATGGTGTCTGGGCCAGGTAAGACTCAATTGAAATTCAATATACATTCAAAATGCCTTTATTGTATAAACTAAGCTAGATAGTACCCGTAGAGTGACCTACAGTAGGGCCAAGTCTATGAGAGTGGAAACATATTTTGGATCAGGGGCTGCATTCGGTTTTCCATGCCAGCCTGCAATACATGTTTAGCTGTGTGTTTAATAACCGTCATATTAAAAAATGAATATTTTCAAGCTTCACTTGGAACATTGTACAGCTGGAATATATTTGGTGGTTGGTGTAAAATGACTTCAAAGTAAGGGTTCAAAGTAATCCAAATACGTGTCATTTGCAGATGTATGTCTGGAGAAACCAATAAAAGGTTTCCATAGTTAAGCCAGGAAGAGAGGTCCAAAAGATAGCCATATAGGTATGCAATGCTGTCTTAATGTTACTACTAACATTGCTACTAATACTACTAACTACTAATGCCTTAGAATTTAAGAACCCAAAAAATCCCCATAAACATATGAGTGCCCATGTATTCTCGCAAATCAGACTTTACATTAATATCTTATCTGAAGTCTGATGGCAGAAGAGCTCAAATCTTGTTTCCCAGGCCGTGTCTGTGCCGTCTGCCCCCAGAAGTTCTGCTGTAACATAGTAGGACTGCTGGATCCGAGATTAGTGCTCATGTAATCTCGGATCCTGCAGTCCCAGTGGATGTAGCTTTCAGAAGTTAACTCTACACGGTGTTGATTTAAAACATTTACAGACACGTTTTTACAGTTTACTAGTGCTGGCCGCGTTTGTGTTCGCTGTTAGCCAATTACATGCTTACAGACCCCTGCCTCCAGTAACACGATTGGTCGAAACAAATATGAAGTGAAAGAAAGTGAAAAGCCCCGTTCCAGATTTGAGCTTTAGATATTAATCTACAGTCTGATTCATGACTGACTAGTGCTCATGCTGTAGGCCTACTCATGCTGATGGAATGCTTTCACTACCGGCCCTCTACAGTCATGCGTCTTTGAAAATAACTTTGTGTGCTCCTATTGGCATTGCACCAATCTGTGAAATCACCATAACCCCCCCCCCCCTTCCCCCACCCCGCATTCATCCTTCATCGTGTCTTAATCAATTCTCTGCTATTGACTAGATGCGGAGAGGGTGCTGGGATAGCTATTGATGGACCTGAGTCCGAGCCAATAGATTGATCGACTTGGCCCCTTTCTATCTTAAAGTCATGCTACTCATGTTGATTAAGGGTTTCCTGTATGTTGCTGCTGACAAGCTCAAATTCAAATTGAACCTGCAACGCAAGCTTAAAAAAAGCAGCCTAGAAATGGCTGCAGGTCAACCGATGGTGAAGTAGGAAGTCGGGAGTGATTTTCACCTCCCCTTGCCAGAATCTCTAATGAGATCAGGACGGGGTCCGCCGCACTGCCTTAGATAAAAAGGTCATGATATGCTCTTGACAGGTTAGTATGCCATTATCCAGAAGCTACGCTTAGCAGGCCATTATCGCTCAAATATCCGTCATATCCGTGTCCAAGTTGTTCTCCTTTTGCCAATCGATACATCGCATCATACACTAAGTCTAAGGAAGGTGTTGTTCTGTGGTCACGGTGATAAGGAGCTTGAGGTAAGTTTCCACCTTGACTCCAGACAAGGCAGATGAATAATTCTCGCTGCGGTATACGTTGGAACGCAGTCATCACTTATCACGGTACTGCATCTTGCGTGGTACAGCTAGGCTATCAAAGCTTGAATTTGAACTGACTTAATGAGCACAAAGTTTTCCTGAGGTTTTGGCGAAACAAAAGAAAAAGCTATGTGAGACGAAAAAGCTATGTGAGAAAAAAATGTCTACCTTTCCAAACTAAAGCCTAATAGGACAGAAACGGTGTTGCTCATGGGCAGTGCTCTCCCTCACGGTCCCTCACATCTCACGACACCTGGGGCTGTTTAACTTGAACTCGGGATGAAATAAGCAAAACCATGGCTTCGTTTGTAAAAGCTTTTTTGAAAAGGGGGGGGTGGAGGGGAGATATATATATATATATATATATATATATATATATATATATATACTCAAACTGAGAAAGCATTTTTGCCCTCCAGGACTGAGGAGGGCATCACAAGGAAACTGGGATGAGGAAAAGCATCATGGAAACAAGCAGCGCTGGTCTGTACTACTAGACCTGACAATATTATTATAATTAAGAGCACCATCTAATTCAGAAAATGTCTGGACCCAGACCGCTGTTATCTGGATAACATGCGTTGAGACATTAACGACAGCAACAAAAAATAAATGAATTGCAGCAGGTAGACTGCATGTCAGGAAAACAATTGTCGAGTTCAGAATTGAAAGGCAATGGAATGGTAGCGGCTGACAGTTATTGTTTTGGTTATTTGACTGATAAGGCCATTTTTCCATTTCCAAACTTAAAGTGTGTTTTCAATATCAGACATTGGCTGTGACAACTTAGGCTTTGCAATGTGAAGACACCGATTGAATAATGAATAATAGACTTGTTTCAAATGGTGCTTTTCACTTGGGAGAAAAGCTTACAAGATATTGACATCGATATTTTCAGAGCACCAGTACAATACAATATGTGTTTTGCTTTTGGCCCATGGCCCACCATTAAGTTTCTGTTTTGGCCCTCAGAGGGAAAAAGTTGGGGCACCTCTGCTCAAGCCTATCATTTTGGATACCTCTGCCTGACCATTGGACTGAGTTGTGTGTACCGAACCCCTGCCTGAAGTAAAGACTTTTGATTCTACCTGCCTTGTGTGTTGAGTCGTGCATTTGAGTTGTGCATTTCAGTTCGCTGTCCATTTTCTTTCCACTGGTCATGGTCTTCTTGCAGTAATAATTGTGTATAAAGTGGGCACTGGCACATTTCCGCAGCCACTGCATGTGTACCTTTTTTTTTTTTACCATTTGCATACGAGGTGGTTGGCGAAAGGTCTTGATGACAATTTAGTGGTACACCTAATGTCAAAGGTTGGGAACCACTGTTGTAGGCGACGATACAATCTCATTACCCAGTACCCAGGTTCGGAGAGAGGAGACAATGCCTGTGTGGGGGGGAAGTCTATTTCTGTATAATGGCTTTTACATTTGAAGTTGGTTGGAGCCATATTTGTTTCTTTAGCCTGAAACCCCTGCTCTCTCCCCCCCCCCCCCGAATTGATTAATGATGGCACAATCAATTAACCTGTGTGCATGTCTATTTGTGAGAGAATGGGGGGCGAGTTCGCTCCAGGCATTTGAAATCATTCCTGGCGAGCCCTATGAGGCAGCGGTTGTCACGTATCGGAAGCTTTTTACAGGTTACAGGCACACTTACTGGCAGTTATACGCGTCCTTGGCGGTTCACAGCAACAAACGTTGAAAGGTGAAGTACGGTACTTGTGCATTTGCTAATTACCTGGATAGCCAGAATTGTGTTATATTGGCGATGAGGGGAGTCGTACTCTCGGACTGTAGTTCTACTACACATATCCTTTGTAGCTTCGTAGCTTCATAGAAACGTGAGAATAATACATGAAGCAAAAATATTTTATACCATACACTTCCGGTTAACTGAAAAGTAAATCATGCTTTATCATGGTTTCCTGAGAATTTAATTGGTTTGCTGAAGTTAATAAAATGTGGTGCTTTGAAAAAATAAGAAAAAGAAAAAAAATATATATATATATGTCTGCTTTCCCAAAAGAATATCCTTAAATTCACCATTAGGATTTAAAAGCTATCTTGCTTACATAAAAAAAAAACACAGTGAACTGGTGAAACAAAAACCGCTTGCTATCATTTTCATCAAGTACAAATAATGTAGTTGTTTTCATTCCATTATTAGATTATTAATAAGGTGCAAATCATATCTTCGCCTACCTAAACTATGAAAATAATTATTGTCTGAATAATTTGAAATCTACCACTAGGTGAACTAGGTGTAAAAGTATAGCGAAAGTATAGGTGTAACATAGATATAAAAGTATTGTGAAAGTATAGGTGTGAAAGTGTGTAAAATATGTGTGAAAGTATTGTGAAAGTATATATGAAAGCAGAGGTGTGAAAGTCATTAATGTTTTCCCAGGTCAGTAATTCATGAGATCGTCACACATAAGAGTGTGTGCAAATGAGTACAATAATTACCACTCGTTGGCCCTCCTTTGAGCAAATGCCTGAATAAGGTTGCGGCCTGTAGAACATTAATAGTTGATGTGGCCAGAGTTTTACACACACTCACACACAAACACACACACACACACACAGGCGAATGGTTGCCCCAGTTTGTGCCTTTGTAACATAAATCAACTCAAAGGACTGTAAACACAAGGCTGTGGGGAACAAATACTCAATAAACAGTAGGGTATGGAGATGGGGGGGCAGGGCTGACCGAAACCTGGCAGATGTCTACAGTGTATGGACATATCGACCGCATACGCCACCAGCCTTGGCTGCACTTCCATCTCACACATGAATGGTAGCACACCCTGTTGCAACGGCATGCCACACCAAAGTATAATCAAAGAAAACTGATGAAATCTTTTTATGCGTAGAGAACGGACCCCAGGGATCCCCAGCCAAGGAGCCTGCTTACTCTCATTTCCTTAATAAATCCCTTGTTTAAATTCAAGCGCTATACACTAAACCGGACTTAAAAGCCTAACTCTGTATCTCCCCAGCCCGCTGTCAAGAACAACCATACGAGAGCAACGCGCACACACAGCGGGAACCGCATAGGAAGAAATAACTGATGCAAACTGGAGACATCCCACACCAGAGACACGTCGTCAGAAGCTGCTGTCCTGGAAGCTTTGTTGTCTAACATTGATGGCTGTCAGGACAACCAGGCCATTGTGAAGCACAGCAAAAATGCATATAGACACCATGCAGCCGAAAGCGGTAATCGGTCAGGTTTGACACGTTCTTTGATTGAGGGTGCTGAGAATGGTCCTGATTAGGCGCTCGCACCTGAGGAGACTACCCTTGCATACGTCTTTTCAAATAGTGGGTGTTTTGATAAAACAAAGGGCCTAGCAGTTTTTTTCCTAATCTAATTGCAACTAAAGTGCATGGTAAGATCCTCTAATATTTAATAATGAATACACGTGCAGTGTGTATTACTATGTATGTCATGTACTGTATGTCCTATGAACGCCAGAACCGCAAACAGTTAAGAAGCATAGATTTGTTAGGCGTGTGATTAATGTACACTGTTGTTTGTATAGGTTGAACCACACAGGCAAACACAAACACACACGCACTTACACCTACACACACACAAAATGAATCATCATCAAAAATACAAGTGACCTAGAGATGACAAAGCATCTCCAGAATCCAAAAAATATAAATAAACATTATGTTTTTCACGAGCAAAACATTACTTTTCGAGTTGTTGTTGTTTTGTTGTTGTAACAACTTCTAACAAGTTCCATAATTACCACTCTTTGGTCTCCCTTTGAACACGCGGACACACACGCACACACACGCACACACACACACACACACACACACACACACACACGCACAAACGCACACACACATCCAGAAGGTCAGATTTTAAAGTAGTTAGAAGGCGTAAGGAATTAATCTGCAAAAATGTTTCACTTTACAAGTGACCTAGAGACAACAAAGCATCTCCAGAATCTAAAAAATATAAATAATAAACATTACGTTTCGAGCAAAACATCACTTCTCTGGCAGAAAGACAGATAGACGAAATGAGACCGGCCAGTCCCCTATGCCTATTGACCGACACTAAGAGTTACCACAGAAAGCTTGGGGTTAGCAGAGATATTCCCTCAGGGGAGCCCCCACATCTAAAAGAAGATGCAGTATATCATCAGTATTTGTAAAAAGTCACACACATGCAGGTGGTGGATGGCTCCATTTGTCACTGAGATAAACAGTGAAATAATTGATCGTTACATAAATGGTGGGAGGTCTGAAGGGTTCACGTAAAGCCCTCGTCTTGTGGGAGTCATGTGTCCCTACATGTCTGCCTGCACACTATTTGGGAGTTGTGTAGCCTTGAATCGATGGCTGCACTTGCTGAATAGTAATTCCCGTATATATCGCTTGCTTATAGCCGCCGCCAAGGTGGTTCTTGTATGCTCACGGTATTGTAAGATGCTTTGGGCAAAAGTGTCCACCAAATGGCCTATATTATATTACATTATTCTTCAATCTCACAACAAGGCGGAACAAGAAGTAATAGTTTGGATTTCAGATAATATTTGAATAAATAAAACTAGAGATATAAAAAAGAGATATTCATATAAACTGCTAAATGTTTCTAATAAGAATAATTATAGCTAGCCCAGTAAGTTATTTTACCTGTCCAACTCAAGCTTCTTAATATTTAAATAACTGAAAAATTGGTTCAGCTTAGCTAACCATGACCAATATCAGACACAATCGCATTACGATATCATTGATGACTGGCTACCATGGCCTTTCCAAATTGCAGACCACACAAGAGATCCAGTAAGGCTTATTGATTGCCACAAATAGGGAATATCTCTTTTCAGTTAAGCAATTCCCTGCTGTGCTCAGGATTTTGTATAATCCGCTATAATGCTTCCAGCTCTCGGAGGCTTCTCTCTTCCTACGGAGTCTGTCAAAGCTGGTTAACTTGGAGGCAACTACTTCATTTCTTGCCAGCATCCCAAGCAGGAAGTGGTGGAAAAGTAACCAAGCAACCCGCTCTAAGACTGCTTCTGTAAATCTCTGCAGTAGGTTCCTTAAATGCTCTGCATTGGTTCCATGTAGTATGATTCTGTTCAATTTTCCAATAAATATATTCAATGTTGCTCGACATCTTTAACACATAATTGTTTTGGGCACTTTAATAAGTTGTTATTCCACACAATGCCATGGTCTAAAGCACTTTGTGGTTGTCTCTTAAAATGTCCGTCGGAGTTGGTTCCCCATCTAGGATATTCATTTCACGATTAAATGGACTTCAATAGAGATAAAGATTAGCCATATGTGTGAAACTGCTACAAAGATACACAGTTCCAATTCCCCTCCAAACAAATTCATAACACTTAGAGCAACCCAAAGCATGTGTTTCCCACCATGAATGATCTTCAAACACCATTAATGCCACTGAGGAGCAATAACCCCATTGACTTTTTAGAGCTAAAAACTGCAGCCTCTGCTGATTGCAACACATCCTAGGCTTAGGAACTCACAGGCTTGTCTATTTTCCTGCTGACAGCAAATTTGAAACCCCCTTTCCCAATACATCGAACAGGAATCAGATTCAGGTCCATCTAAAACTGCTCTGGTCAGTTGATACTGAACCTTTACCTTCTATCGCTACTCCTGGAACGACAACTGCACCGACTCTTGGTCGACCAGACACAGAATACTTTTAAAGTCCCTCCAAGTCACCAGTGGTCACCTTAACTCCAGGCTGCTCAGAGAGGGTTTCGTTCCTTACTCCATGAAAGATATGTCTTGCTGAGAGGTTGTCAACCTTCTGTGGTGATCACAAGGTTTGGCCATTGGCCTCGTCCAGCTTACCCTCGATTTGGCTAAATCATCAATACAAATTCCTGGTAATTTAATCATTGTGCTGATGAGATGAAGCTCATCATAGATTCCCCAAGCCTCTCTAAAGCAGCGGTACACCACTGGCCTTGAGGACATGTAAAGACAGCATGTTGCGACTCCACACATGGTTCAATCATCTTCCCTTTTCCATCTTTCTTATTTAATTCACGACATCCATGAATCTCAGTCACAACATTCGGGTGTTAGAACTCACCTGACTAAATAAAACTGCGAGATTTCTTTCACCACTAAATCTACCAAATCTGTGCCTCAGTCTATCACTGCCAGATTCGGAGACGCTTGTCCATGCCTGCATGTCCTCAAGGTTGAACTGTACTGAACTATTGTGTGAACTATTCATCCCTAGTAGAAGACTCATTCTGAACAGCGCTGCGAGGATCCTGGTGAGAATGAGAAAACACCTGTATTATTCCCTTTACACTGGCTCCAAGTCCTATAAGTTATACATATATATATATGTATAAAGTTATTCAGATAGAGCGTAATATCGTCCTGCTCCATGGCCACGGACTTCTCATACATAATTTCCCATGTTTTGTGTTCATCATTATAGAAACGATGCCTACTTGTTTTCTGCATCTTTGCATTAATGCTCCATCTATAGTTATACAATGTAAGGTTAGTCTCAACTGGCAATGTCATCGTACTCCTCAAGAACGACGAGTCAAATTCACAAGGAGTTTCTCCTTGATGAGCTGAGTTCCTACTTGCCAACAACAAAGTAGACTCCTTGGCTGTCTGTATGCTACTCTTCTGTTTGTTTCAAGACCGCCATCCTTTCCTGGCCTGCTTCATCACTGTCCCTTCCATTGTGCCCACCAGGCAGAACCACTCAGAAGCCTTTCATGCTGCCTCTCTCAATCTTGCACTCCTTTGTCGTCTATCTACCCTCACTATTCCTTATGTTCCTGGATGAATGAGGCACGCAGAGCCCAGGGGCTCGTGGCCTTAATGGTCACTCCCTTTTACCTCCACATGATGAGATGGGAATAAGAGAATAGTGCTGAAACCTCCTAACAAAGTCCTTCCATAATTCATAAACGTTGGGCCTCTCTGCAACCAGCTGGTTATGCTCAGGAACACCTAAAATAAAGTGACTCCCATTTCTGTATCTGAAATAATAAACAACCACTAGAGAAGAAATGTATTTTAAGTAAATCACACTAAAGGATTGAGACAAGTGATTGTATGCATGCATGAAACACTCCATTGAGACGGTAAGTGGATGCAGATTATATTTAATTACTCCATTACCCTCCTAGCACAAGGGAGGTCGGTGCTAAGATGTGTCCACTCATGCTTGATAATACAGTCACACAGTGTGTGCATTTGTCACATTGAAATATTATCATCAATTATCCCTTTGTGCAATCTTGTATGTTTAGCCATAACTTACTACAAATGTACGCATGCCTATGGAGGAAGTATAGGTAGGACATACTGATCAGGTAGTGACCATGAACGTACGCACTAACTTAATGGTCTTTATATTAAGTATGACATTAACAGCTCCTGTCCTGTAGAGTTCAGAGGATCGTAGTTTGCGCGACACATTGTACAACACAAAACTAATTCAATGCTGTGCCTACAACCAGTTTCACAAACAGCTAACTCTGACCATTAGCTGCAGTAGTTAGTTCGCTATTTATATCATCATCATCATCATCATCATCATCATCATCATCATCATCATCATCATCATCATCATCATCATCATCATCAT
>JAOPJI010057864.1:0-13035 GCA_027122695.1 Merluccius productus
CAATTTTTTCGCCGAACCCCTGTCACTCTTCCACCGAACCCTAAGGGTTCGATCGAACCCCGGTTGGGAACCACTGGGTTAGACCACTGCTTCCCAATTCGCTTGGTGTTTCGCATCTCCGATTAAATTGTAAAGTTGAAACAAGGAGCAAAATTTGCTTGACTGCAATCAAATAACAACTAAATAAAAATATTAGATTACATTGGTCTATTCCATTCAAACTGTTGTTGTTAGTGGAAACAAAATTATATGCTGCAATGAATTCACACAATAAATAATTTTTTTTACGCTTTGTATGATTCTCCCACTTCCAGCAGGAAGTACTAATTTGGATAAATACCTTCTGTATTTGTTTTATGAATAGTTGATTTCACCAAAAAAATGTAGCAACTGTTAAAAATAAATTATTCGGCAAACATCTATTTAAAAGCGCCACTTGACTATGCTCAGTTCCAATTTAAGTTATTAGTTCAGGCCAGTCTACTCGGAATATAAGGACAGCATGACTCCATCTGGAATTGCGTTGAATTCGGAACTAAACCATTGGATGTTCAATTTTTCATTTATTTACTTAACTATTTAAAAGTCAGCTAAAACAAATAAAAAACTGGATTTAACTCTTCTCATCTATCATTCGCTGAAACTAACGAAAAAATTTGTACGCTGATGAATCTTTAATGCTTTTTAAATGTACTTTATTTTCTCGGGTATAATATTTGATATTGATGGAGTTTTATTAACGTTAAATTTGTTAACTGTGAATTTATAAAACATACATTCTTAGTGTAACGATAATATTATTAGTCGGTAACGTTCGGGCAACGACATTTGAATTGTGTGTTTCTCAGCGTTGTTACACTTAGAATTTTAGATACTACCACTGTTTAAGACGTCGTATATAGTGATTAAACTAATCTTATTATTTTAATTTTGTAGTTTATTATCAACTATTCAGCGAGCATCGCCAACTCCAAACCCCCACCTACATGTTAATTCAATAATTTGTCTTAGTTGTATAGACTTAAGTCGAAGTTCCATGTAAATTAAAGTTAATATCTCAATTTAAAGTTATCGGACACTGTCGGGTCTCGACAGATATTTGTTTAGCTCGTTTTTTATCAAAAGTCTCGTGTTAACTTTGAAATTTAGTCTAAAAAATACATGTTAAATTAATCGGAAACAATGCTCAATGATCACATAGAACGAGTTGAAAGATTGTAATATTTTAAAATTTTCCTATGGAAAATAGGATAGTGATATGAAAATATCAATATATTGAGCATGCATTTTAAAAAATTCTAACAGCCCCATTCAATTAAGGACTCTTTAATAGTGAATGAGCGATTTAACCATTCGACGTGTCCAAAGAGACCACATTCAAAAGTCCAAGTAATTTACTGAATCACTGTCGCAGCAAACTATGAACCGCCCAACAATAGCAACCAAAATATTTGCCTGCACATAAAATGCTATATTAATACAATAAAAACCATTAGTAGGCTTGTCTGGTTGATTATCAATCACGCAAAGGCAGAAATTGGATCCTTACAAACATCAATAGAGTAGCACATACAGCGACAATGAATAGCATTCATGATAGAGTGCTACTAAAAAGATTCATGAAAATGAGTACGTCACTTTTAAATTTAAACTTTAAATTTCGCATTGTCAAATTTTAATGAAATACGAAAAACCAAAAATGTTATGATTGGCAGCCTAAACACAAACACTTTCTTATTGCCACTTAAAATGTCATTAATCAATAGATTCAACTTAAAAATAAAAAAACTCGTTCAGAAAACAGCTTTACGTAACTTGCCGAGATTCACTTGGGTATCTAAGTACATTTTCGATAGATGTCCGACTACAATCCATACGGGTTTGGCATGTATGTGGTGGTATTTTAACGCTATGTTTTAGTAACAACCCACCGCAGCAACAACAACAACAGCCCCGAAATGCAAATCCAATCAACATCTATGAGATACCAAACACTCAAAATCCTCCGCCAGTAAATCATACACTTTGTATAGAAGTTGAGTATGATGGGGATTTTAGGGTGTTGTGCGTGGAGCTGTAGGCGGCGGGGTGTATCCTCCCAATACGATGCCATCGTATCCTATGCCACAACAGTATCAACAACCACCAATGTATCCTCCTCATACGCAGCAACCCAACCCTCCCTATATCGTTCCTATACCTTACAACAACCCATATATTATAGTAATTATTTGTGTTGCTTTTTGTATTGCTATCGATAATACAAATAGGGACAAGAACCGTTTCAACAGCCGTTCCCTTGTAATTTTATTAGATTTTTATATTCATATTAAAGTAACATATTATCATTTGGGGACATTTTCAATTTACTTGAATGTAAAGTTGGTACATTTTGATAACTTTATGGTTGTAGCCAATGTGCCACACCCTTACCCCCAAAACGACCCTTACGGCATGAATCCGGGGTTCTTCAATCCTGACGCGGGAAGACCTGCTTATTTCCCACCTGCACAGGGATACAACAATCAACCAATGCCCAACAACATCCAAGGTCCATACGGAAATTTTCCACCGAATCCCAACGGCCCACCCAACTTCTCACCCTCCGGTACTGGGCGTTCTTATCCAGGTTATGGAAAGGGATTTGTATGATTCTTATCCTTACCCATTCCATATCATGACTTTTTAGGGTAATTTTCCAGGCCAAGGTTTCTAGATTTGCAATTTTTGGACTTATGTTTCCCCATGTTACATCCTGTACTTGAATTGATCAAAAATTTTGGAATTTCGTTTCTTCTAAGTTGATACCAGCGTCAGAATGCATTTCGCGTTATATAAACTTATCTTTCAGTCCGGCATTAACGCTATAATCCATAGGTAGATATAAATCGTTATGAATGTGAGAGGTCATAAGTACGTAGGTGTGTGTGTTAATTTACTTGTTACACGTTGACTTCACTCTTCTACCAAAATAACGAAAACACTGATAACATTTGTTAATTTTTTATTTCAATTTATTAAAACGCCTCTCAATTGTTAAAAAACGCGCGAAAGAAATTTTAAGAAAATGAGCATATAAAATGGCTATAATCCGCATTAGTTGGATTAATTTCGATCGAACAACAGCGCGAAAATGATCATGAAGTAGAAAATCAACTAGAACCTCATGCGTAAATATTATAACACATTATTTAACCAATTTTTGGTTGTATATAGCAGGGTTAGTTGAGAATCTACTGTAAACATAAAAGTCTGTTCGTGTGTATTTGTGTGTGTCCGAAAATTTGTTTTCCTTATACATACACTAGAGCGAAATCACTGGCGTTGCCCAGTTACAATTAAATTAATTTTTAAATTAGTTGGTTGATTATAAAAATTAAAACAGAAACCTTTTCAATAGCGCTTAAATATATTCAAAACGTTTCAAAACTTCAGCTATTAAAACCTGAAAAACATATAATACGAAACGAATAATTCATCAAAACAGTGTAAATATAGTAATTTAGTTAAAACACATAATTCAGTTGGAAAATAATAGAATTTTGGGAAGAGAATCATATGATAAATAAGGTTAATCTCCATTTTAATCCAAATCCCGATTTTAAATGCTTCATATCTCTAAAACTATAAGTTCTGTAAAATTACTAAGTAGCTATTTAAGTGCGTTGTTAAGAGTTCTTTTTACACATATAATTTACACGCACTAAAAACGCGTAAATAATGAGAACAGGCTTTGCACATGCGTACTGGTGTGTACAGACAGACACACGGACACTCCTCTTTTATATATATAGTAGATTTCATTAATCAGATATATATTATAAAGAAATCAGCAATAATGCCACCTTAAATTCAGGTCAAACGAATTATTTGATTATAGTAAGTAGCAAATTAAAAAACGACTGTTTTGACTAACATTGAATTGTAAAATATGAAAATTGTTAGAAAAGATATTTGTATGAAAATCAAGTGGCTATTTAAAAATATTAATTAAAGATTAGAAACACAATAAAAACGTGCATTTTCCGTCTGGTAGTCTTATGGGTATAAATGAGCCTATTACATGGAAAGGTTTAATCCTTTGATTAAAAACTTATACTGAAAAAAAGTAAGAAAACCATAAGATTTCTAATTTCTAAATTGGGACGTATGTTATTATCTAATAACTTATTAGTAATAAGTTTCCAATTGTATGTTCTTGTAAAAGCTTCTAACTAGAAGGTGTCATAATTGAGGACTAATGATTTCAAACGCTCATAATTTAGCTTTGTTTTATTTTCGTATGGCTCAGAGTTAGGATTACGAATTAGAAATAAAATATCTTGTTCCATATCACTCTGGTGTTCCTTCAGTTTTACAATAAAGTTAAGTATTCAAGAGTGGGATTGCGCAAATCTCAAATAAAAATGTCAAGTGAATATTCAGCCGAATTTAAGACAAATTTTATGTTATCGAGAATTCAGTTAATGAGTTTCGAGATGCGAGTGGATGCTTCGGATGTAGAATAAATTTGTTTTCCAAGTATTCAATAAATGGAGTTATTTTTGAATTTTCGTACTTGCCCACTTTAATCTTTAGCTTGTTGAATTCGCCAATTACAAAGTTGGTAGGTAGGGACGAACGCAACAAAGGATGTAATGCATTTGACAAATAATCTAAAATCTTCATTTTTGTCATATTCGTTGGAACAACCTAAAACTTGACTTTTTCCATTTACACTTTGTCCAAAGTGGAATCATTTGAAAATGAACAGAATATTCAGATGATTTTTTAAAGCGTTGTAGGCGGTCATTTCAAAGTCGATAATTATATTAATTGGAAGAACCAATTAACCTTTTTCTTTTAGTATTTGAAGTATGCGTTCATAACTTTTTTGTACTTTATCCAACATCAGTGCATAGACTAAAGGGAAAAGTTTATTGAAGGTGGCTCCACAGATGGTAATATTTTTTGTGACACCTTTGAATGTACCATCAGCAATCCAGTAGCTTGAATTATTTAGATTAATTAAACTTTTTTCAGTTGTAAATATAATGGTAAGGTTTTTGTCATTGGCATCGGAATCATACACACAAAAAGTTTAATTTCGGTTGGGTTTTAGATCATCAAAGCGATCAGACAAAGGTGATGTTTTTTCTTTTGCGGATGTTTTGTATATTTTTGTAGATGCATTTCGTTGAAATATATGGTACATCCATTATATTTTACTTAATGGAAGCAACGCTACACACTTTATTTGTAGGATATGTAGTGTTTTGGCGATTATTTTTATTTCTAACAATTTCTTCGTTATATCTTCATCGCTGATAATATGGTTGTAATCTTTAAGAACTTTGCTGTTAGCAAGAGGAAACGTTGGCAATCTTCCTTTGCATTTTCTTTGTTGGCATCGCCAGTATTGATATGTGTTGCTTTTGTAGTCCATAGCATATAAGCAGTTTTTGTAAAGGACTATGTCTATTGTTTCGAGTTTGAAGTATTGTAAAATCGCTTTCAGTGTTTTCGTTCATTGTTATATATTAGGGCGCAAATACGAGTGCATAGGAATAATCTGACAAAGCTCTGCTCCACCGCAACCTAGTCATACTAATGTTCAACCACTTTTATAGATCACACCACTAAAAAAGTCAATTTTCAACTTGGTGGGCGAAATAGACTCCAATCTTATTGTCTAGACTGACTAATTCGATACTCCAATTGCCAGGCTATAGTTTTACTTTTTTCTTAGAATCAACAAACTTAAGCAGTGTATTTCTTTTAACAAACAAATGACTTGGTACTCAATCACTACGGTGAATCAAAGAAAAGCTAATTAAAATTAATGTCGTTGTGTAAATGAATTAAAAGAAAATCAAAACAGTTAGATGGTGGAGTTTCAGCAGAACGACGTTCAACATAAGATTCTGTCCGCCCGTCGTATGTCTCATCAAAATCTCCAAACTAAAAACTAACGTGTGCACGAAAGAACTCGGCAAGCAACGAACCCCTTCAATGTGGCCTAGCTTTAATTTGATTAAGGCGAAGTTTGTTGTTCTTATGTATGAGAATTAATGTTATTAATAATATGCTTTCAAACGTCATCCTAGAACAAAATTAATGAAAAGTTGATTTGATGACAAATCGTATAATAGCTTAGTCTCGGAATAAATCTTTTGTTGTGTTTAAAAAACATCATAGTAACTTTTCCGTGGTACACTTATGGCTGTTCATTTCACTAATGTCAAAATCCATGCAAATTGAGTATGTTATTCGATGACTTGTGCTCATCAAACTTAACTAAAGAACGGAATACTTCGTTAAATGATAATAGTGGACGTTTAAAGTGTTCATATAATTGCATCAAATCTCATGTAAGTGAGACTAAATTTATTGAAACCTAAACCCAGTGATAAAAACATTCCGTTGTCAATGGAATACTCAATTGAATGCAACGAAAGTGAAGGCTCAATTTTGTTTTAAAAAGAAACTAACGCGAAATAAAATGGTCGTTACCGCGCACATGACCTTATTAGCAGCAGTAAATAGATAGTGGTGAGCATCACTCAGAAAATGCAACGTAAGAATAATCATCAATTCTCAGAGGTGTCCAAAGTTGTCATCATTCGATGTCTCACACACTACGCAAGCTAGCCCATTAAATGTAGCGCATTTAATGTATGTATGCGTTTTGGGTGATCAGTCAAGGTAATATCTCACAATTAATCGATTGTCCCTACGATATCATCAGTCACCCTCCCTTGCACTTTCACGTCATTCGACAGTGACGCGCACGCACCGATCTTTTAATTAGAACCAACACGTGGCGAACTCTCAAAATAAGTCTTTTATCGAAGTCGTCCGACAAATCGACTTAAGTTGGTTTGAAATCTAAATCAATTGCTGTGTTGCGCACTGAAAACACTAAAAACCTAATGTAATCGAGGTGAAAATAAGTATAATTTGTAAAAAATGTTATTCGAATCGTGGTCTCAAATTTCTGAGTTTTCTAAAACAACTTGCGTCATAATAATATGTTCCGGAAACAGGGTCACGATATCTAGCATTCTTGGCGGAGATTTCGCAGGTAGGCTTTCGTTCAGGTGGCGTTTTTGGCGGAGTGAATATTGAGAATCCACGAGGCTCTACACGTTGAAAGCTGAGAGTATTTAAAGTTTTGGCTCTGTTGTTAGTCTGTTGGTCATCCTTATCCTGCACAATTTTCGAGCAATAGTGTACCATTGGTGATTTAATTTGGGGAACTCTTGAACGCAAAATTCTTTTTGGTTTATTGGACTTGTTCGAGAGGTCAATATTGGAGGTATTTTTGAGTGACTCTAAATTGAGTTTTTCAGTTTTCATGGCTTCTTTTAGTCGTTCTTCTTGGGTCATAGACCTAACGATGGGTTTAAATTGTCTTTTGTTTTTTTTTAAATCGGCTACTATTTTCGCCGCCAAATCACGATTAAACCGGTCTATATCTATTTCCTAGTTTATATTAGCTCACACACTGCGTGAAAATGACATAAAACCTTTTGGGTTCTAGTTCTACTATTGTCCACTTTGTCAGCCACATATGGATAGCCATAGGAAGATACGTGTGATTTTTTGATGGCTCTTTGGCGTTGTCTAACCGGCTCCTTTTCCACTTCTACATTCGAATAGTCTATGTCCGACTCGCTGTCATCAAAATCAGAGTCAGTATAGTCAGTGGAGGGGTCTTCCGTCGAGTCATACTCTTTATCGTCGCTTTTTTCGTCAAACCCGCCATATATATGCTTATAAAAGTCGCCGTCCCTGGCGTCGCCCATGTCTCTGGCTAGTAACTTTTTCATATTACGTCCAGCATTCTTGCGTCTAGCTCTGTCCTTCATTATGAACTGTGTAGCACACGCGCGCGCAGCAGATAGTTCAAAACGACAAATTCACGCAAAATTAAATAGGCAATTCAAAATTAATATCCAACTTGGCTTCCTTTGCGATTTCAACAATACGTGCCAGCGTGCATACCTACAATAAGACACTCAATTTGGCTATATTTGAACGATCAAACCTACCAAACTGGAAGCACTGTCGAGATCATCGACCGACATTATTCGCAGCCCAGAGCTTCCAATGAGAGCTTTCGCTTCGTTCATCTTAGTTCCTATTTGATAATTAGCCAATTGTAAACTTTAAGATGTAACTATGTAAACCCACACTACCTACACCGAGTATGTTTAATCAACATGTCAGATTAAGGACATTAAAAAGGGTGTTCAAGTTGAATTAAATAAATCAAAAGAAATAGCGACCTTGAAGACGAACTACAATAGGGATCTTTATAGAGAGTTGTTTGGCCGCTTCAATGATACCTTCTGCAATCACATCGCAACGCATAATACCCCCAAATATGTTGACCAAGATAGCCCTCACCTAGCGTTGAATGTTGAGCACCACCACCACCAAACAACAACTAACAACTAACAACATACATTGGGATCGGCGGTAATTATTCGAAAAGCTTCGAAAACCTGCTTGACTGTCGCACCACCACCGACATCCAAAAAGTTGGCGGGACTGCCCCCGTTCAAGTGAATGATGTCCATGGTAGACATGGCGAGACCGGCACCATTGACTGAAAGACAACTTTAGTTAGTTGGCATGAAAACTACAAAAATCACCAAGACAACCAATGTTCCCGTCTAACCCGACGTAGTTGAGATTGTTCTTGGAAGCTTCAACTTCGCGTGGATCTATCTGCGTGTTGTCAACCAAATCCAACAGGTACGGTTGTCGAAACAACGCATTGGGGTCGAACTGGAGTTTGCAATCGAGACAATACACTACGCGCACATCAAACACACACACACACACCGACCTTTGGAAAACCTTCTCCGTCGTTGGTTTCGCAGAATGGATTGATTTCGACCATTGTGCAATCTTTGCTCACGAACAGTTTGTACAACTTGAGGAGTTGCTCGACACCCTCGTCCAAGCAATCTTCGGTGAAGGAGAGTTTCTTGAGAAATTCTCTGGCTTCATTGTTGTTCAACCCTAATTGGGCGATTTGCGTTAAAATTCAATGTCCAGCAATGTACCTTCGAAAACATCAATGGGTTGTTTGTGGATGGTAGAAGGGTCGCTTTTTGCCACATCTTCAATATTCATACCTCCATGGGAACTTCCAATAAGTACGGGACTCTAACAACATTTATACACGGCGCACTCAGGTTAAACATTTGATTTCAAATCAAAGCTGAGTCAATGTGAAATGTTACAGCGGAAACACGATCCAGCATTATGGCAATATAAAATTCGCGTCTCGAGTACAGTCTTTCGCACACAAACACCTATTCGTGGAAATGCGTTAGTGTGCAAACGAGCGCCGCTACTTTATTGCAAGGCATCCCTTTGGAGGTAGTTTGTTTGGTGATCAGTTTGTGGCCCAGCATTTGTTCAGCCACTCTTCTCGCCGCATCCACACTAGTATAATATTTAGAAATTGCTTTACTTCTTCTAGAATTGCTATAATTGAAAATCTAGTTGAACTCTTATTGGCTGATAAAATTGTACAAATAGTCAAGTGCAGTACTGTACGAGTTATTCGATTCAACGAATAATACAAATCCGATATAAATGCAGTTAGTAGCGTGATAAAAATTTATCTTTTGTTTAACTGGGGAAATCACATCTAGACTACTATGAAAATGGTAGCTGGCTGGCTACACAATGACAAAATACAGCTCGAATCTATAATATTTCTCTGTGCGCCTACATGCATACTTAGACAGCTTAAGATTTTAAAATATCGAGGTTTATGTCGTCAAATTACCACAAGCAACTAATCCTCTGACAACGTACTATTTTAACCCCCTCAACTTAATTACAGTATCTATTAGTATTTCGCAGTTAAATTATGTAAAAAGTAAGTTCCCTTTAATTTCCATAAACACATTTCGCATAGAAAAATATCGATTGTTTTTATTCAACAACCAACACACAAACAATATGAAGCAAGAACTAGAGCTCACAATATCAGTGTTAAAATTAATGAATAAAATCTTTTTACTTTTATACAAATTGTTATTTTACAGATTGTTATTGTACAGGAAATTTCAGCTCCTCACTATAACATACCGCATGCACAAAAGAAATATAGCGCACTAATGGTGACAAATGTCGTCTATTAAATAGACTCTATTTGAAATCGACATTTCATTGCCATAGCAACAATCTGGTTGAAAAGTTGAATACTCCTTACGTGTGAGTAATATGCACGCCAGACTGGTATCCGTTGTCAAAGTGACCCTTGCCCCTGCCGCCAGTCAAGACTTGGGCCTTCACCACCAAGTCTTTCACTCCATCTTGAACTGGACTCGATTAGAAATAGTTGTTATAAGGAAGCTACCTAATTGGTTGGCATAACCCGTCACTTCGTCTTTGTTTAAACACACCCTTCCTCTAGGAACATTGATGCCAAAGTCCTTGAGCAAACCCACGCTTTGGTATTCGTGAATTGAGAGATTTCTTTTGTTCATTCGGAATGGACTTGAATGCCTTGAGGTGAATTGCTACGAGTGAACTTTTAGTGGATTTGTGGCAAAAAAATTGAGTTTACGAGCAAAGAGCATGAGAGAGCTCTACTTTTGTCTGCGAACGGCATGTTTAAAACTTTTTAAGGATTACGCACGCGTTGTTTCGCAAAAACATTTTGGACTGCTGTATTGAGAGTTTCTATAGACTCAATAAATAACTAGTCCAAGTTAATTAAAGATTAATAAAAAGTTGTTTTGTGAACTGAAGAGCTTAAACAATTGAATTTTAAGATCAGATTATCCTGATTAAACAGGCCTGCTGCAAAACCCTAGTAGTTACGTCATTTTAGCACGCTCTAATAGACCAAATAATCCTCAAATAGAGCTAGATTTTGCTTTTCGGCTCTCACAACAAGAATCGATTTTATTTACGTCACGCACAAAAGTGCCAATGCATTGGTATTCTTCAACACAAAAATAGTCCTGTGTTTAGTTTTGACGATGAAACAACACGAAAAACTCTTATTTAGTGCAGCCACAGACGATAAAAACACAAACATTCACACACAACAACTAAAACATACACCAACAACCGTAATCTCCACGTTTCAAATTAAACAGGAAAATAGGGTGGTTTATTTTGGAAAAGTTCAAATGGCGAAACTCATAACGCTTTATTCCTTTACAAAATTGAATGTTCTATTTGACATTAAGATTTAACCACTCTAATAAACTACCGTATACAAAGGATTGGTTCTTTTTTCATTGCACTTTATATTGTCGTTTGTATTTCTTGTTTTACATGGAGACAGTGTTATTTGGTTGATTGTCTCACGTGGAGAAATGATTTCTAACGTATTCTCATGAGCATTTGGGAACAATGTGTCGAATGGTGCATCAATAATAGAAGAAAAATGACACAGCAAAGCCCTATACAATAATTTGCTGTAACTTGAAGGAAATGTCCATCAATAATAAATGTGATATGTTGAAATCGTATACCATATTCGGGAAATAACTGACATGAGAATGGAGTATAAATTGAAAAAGAAACCTTCACGTGCTTCCATGACTATCGAGCTACACATTAGTTAGCCGAATGGAGTCATGTTGGTCCATTACACAAATGTCTTTTCACACCTACCAATAATCTAAGATTCATGTGAAAATTAAAACAATAGCAGTAATACGATTCTCGTTGTCTCAATCAACTCCCTATGATAAAAATAAGCATATTACAATTTAAGTGAATTAATTCGAATGTAATCGTTACTCTTTTGAATGTGATCCAACTTTGGAGTTTTGCAAATCCAGCAACTTTTTGCAGCATGCCAAAATCTACATCGTCGGTCAAAGTGCACACAATAATTAGCAGTACGCGTTGGCATCGATCTAGTGCCACCGAACGCCTTAATTGTGACTTATTCTTGTATATTAACTTGGACAATATTAGCATTTCATTTCTCAGTAGGTTCTCGTAGTGCCAAACAAACCCACCATCACCTTCCGACGACATGCCCTTCCACGTGTGCGCAGCAACTGAATTTGAACAAGGTAAAAGGTTTCTTTAGTGTTACTTAATTTACCGTGCTAATACTTAAAGAGATCTAAGTTATCGTTCACGGCGGAAAACTTACTTTATCCTAAATTTATAGCATAAAATAATGTGTGCATTCACTGTGCTCGGCACACTATCTATTGAGAGTGTGCAACTAACAAACTCCTCTATTTTTATTTCACTAAAATATTCATTATACAATGAAACTAAGTAGTGCTAATATTTATTTAAAAAATAATTGTTGCATTACATTTTTTTGCCCATATGATTTAAATCATAAATATATTTATGCATGTGAACCCATTCAAATAAGAGTCACACACTGAGAACTCACAACTTCAACGTTCGCTAATATCGACTAGTTTAAAGCACTTAATTAGTTGGTGTGTTATTTGCGTCACTAGAAAATTTGTTACATCGAGCAGAAATATGGGTATTGAGACAACTGAACGTTATGACTTAAACAAATTTACCATAATGAACGAGTGAGAAAATATTTTTAAACACTGTCTAGTTATACTGAAATCTAAATTGGCGCCAAAAATACTTCGTTGTCCAGGGACGATCATGTTTAATTTATACAATCAAGGTGTGGCATATCATAAACACAGTTCTAATAAAGATTCAATACGTCCTAACACATCTACTATTCGTCGTTGTATGAAGTCGATATTTCACTGTTCATTTTACAGTACAGATTTATCGATTTTAATTCCCTAATAATTGCGTTAAGCGAATAAAGTAAAATCACGCGGTTGTTGGCTTCCAACTTTGTTATCTTAGCTGTTACCCAACATGTGTACAATTTAACCAGGTGCTTAACTGAAACCCTGAAAATCATAAAATAAAAAAACGCTAAATATACTTTTATATGGTCAGGATCTAGTAAATTAATTATTATAATTTAAAACTAGCGCAAAAGCACGGCTTCGCCTTAGCTTCCTTGCCCGGTGGCTACGGCCATTGCTTTTTTTATATAGCCTC
>JAOPJI010057897.1:0-13026 GCA_027122695.1 Merluccius productus
GCCACAAATAATGAAATATGGCAGATTCTGAAATCTAAACTCTGTAGCTTTTCTAGAAATAGGTGTTGGGGTGATTATAATATTAGATTGCGCAAGCGTACATGCCGTTTAGGATTAAATTTTACCGTGCCAATAGCCACTGCCTTGTTCAAATTTGAATTTGTTGGTGTGCGCGTGCGTTACATACAAGATGAGCTTTGTTGGCATTCACAAGGTAGCCAGACCCCTGAACTGGTACTTCAAGCACGGTAAATTGCTGCCATTCACGCTAATCGTTGCTATACCAATGGTAAATCTACCCCACGTCGACATTTTTTAACACTGTTTAGTATACACACACCTATGTAGTACTCGATACAGTATTTAAGTTGAATGCTAAGTTTTTACAAAACTTTTAGTTGATTACTGTTGAAGCAATTGACCGGAAAGAAATTTCCGATAGTTTTCTTGGAAAGATATTCACCAAGTTCAGAGTTGACGTGATGGAACCGTATCCGTCTCGAGCGATGCCCCCAGGAAAAAAACCGTGGGACTTGAACCTCAATCATGTTTTCCGACATCAATGCAATGGCGTGGTGGATTAGTTTTTGACTGGCACACTTTCACTATTTTTGTTCTTTTATGATTTAATGTTGTTTTGTTTGAATAGGATTATGCATACTATTAGGACTTTTGTTTTTAAGGTATGCACGTAGGTGCTGTAAGTTTTGAGGTTTTATATGAGTTCGCTCGGTGAACAAAGTATCGTGTTGAAATTGAATTTCAATCGTATCCAAAACCTTTTATAAACACTTTTGAAAGACATTTTCGTTCACAAATACGTGTAATAAACTCGCATTAGAGTGACTTATTAACATTTGAATTAATACATCATTAATTCAAATGTGAAAATAGTAATGAAACTATTGAATTTATGTTTCTTGAAAACTCCAGAGCGCGGAGTGTTGTTTATTCAACGTAATTTTTAACAACCTCGATTTTGTTGATTTTGATGATCCCTCTACGTTTTGAAAATGTTCGAAAATAACGAAAGTTGGATAATTATTCAAACCCCGCATCAACACATTGGCAAATAACACATATAATTTCTAAAATAATTCTTGTTTGGACTTAAAATCGTTAAGTATTCACAATATTTGAAAAGAATATTAAAGCGTTATGAATCGCGTAACGTCGCCAAAACTTGAAACTCGCTTGTAAGAGAAATTGATTGTTGTCGCGCTTAATCTACAAATTTTTGCAACTCACACATGAATACGCTTTATCGGGGCTACTATCTACTGAAATGGATGTGGCATGGCTTCTTTAACTATACTAGACAAGGATTTGAACGTCATTCGGCCGAATTTTCTACTTTCGATGATGTCCACATAATAAAGTTGGTTGTTATTGTCACCGGTGGAAGTAGTGGTATAGGTAGCTGCGTTACAAAAATACACACACACACTGATCATATATCAACACATGCAACCTATATTTAGGATATGCCGCAGTAGAGAGATTATCGCATTTCCCAAACATGCAAATCCATTTGGTGTGTAGTAATGAAGGTCGGGGACGAGATTCCTTGAGTCGACTTGTGCCCAACACTCACCCCTCTTCCAAAATACTGCTTCACATTGTCGATTTGACAGACCTTAAAGCTGTGAAAAGGTTCGCGCTGGATTTCGTTTCAAGGGACATCAAAGTGCATGTTTTGGTATTAGTTTTATGTTTGGAAATGGTCAATTTTTTAACTTATTTAAATGCGTCTGTCATACCGGCAACTAATTTGTTTGCTGAATACTACAGGTGAATAATGCGGGGATGCTACCCCTCGAATACAACACCGTCAAAAACTCGGACATTGAGTACGGCTTTGCATTGAATGTACTGGCCATTAAGATGCTCACCGAAGGACTGCTGCCCATCATGCGAATTCCTTTCACATGTAAAGCGCCTCGCGTAATAACTGTGACTTCTGGTAACTTGACCTCAGTCAATATTCAACAAATTCACTCTTCACAGCTGGTGCTCTCACAGAGAGTCTCAACTTTGAGGATCCGGGACACATGCACTCAATGGATCAGTTGATCAACAACTTTGACGGTGTAGCTCTGTATGCCGAGCAGAAAAGAGCCCAAATTCATCTCACGGAGTACTGGGCTGAGAAGTATCCGATGGTTCAGTTCATGACGATGCATCCGGGTATTTTCCCCATTACACATAACTCTTGTCATTGTGCAAACAGTGCTATTCGTTGATTTAATCTATCACATTGTTAGGGTGGGTGGATACGCCAGGTGTAGAAAAATCTCTCCCCACCTTCTACAAGAACATGAAAAGTAGACTACGAACGCCTGCCCAAGGTGCCGATACCATCGTCTACCTAGCCGTTCATCCTGACGTCGATAAGGACGACCACAGTCAGGGACTTTTATATTTCGATAGAAAACCGGTGGACAAATTTATCGCTTCCTCGCAAAAACCTACCAAGGACCAAATTAAACGCTTCGTCGACAATGTGCGTCCATTGCAACAACGCTATTAGGTTTATGTGTTATCCTAGTTTTTAAATTGGGTTTATTTTTGACATTAAACCTTTGATTGGTGAGCACCACAACTACACCAAGACTGGCGCCAAATCGCATCGTTCGTCCCATTCCACAGAGTTGTCGTTCACTTTATAATAATTAAACTGCTATATTAACTTAAAAACTGTTTGCGAAGTTTAATCAACAGAACTTTCAACTTTGGTTGGCTTAAAAAATTAAATTGCGCACGCCCGTTCGTTCATAAAGACTATGGCAATTCTTACGACCAAAATTAATCCATAACTGCACTACGCTTGCGCATCCGCCATTTTTAATCTCACTAACACTTGTTTCCAGAAAAGATGTAAGTTTCGACCGCAGCAACGGTCATATTTAATTATTTTTCCGCATCACTAACGATCTTGGGGCCCAAAACAATTAAATATAGATAAAACTTGGGGTCTCTATATTATTGTCTGTAAGAATTGCCACTTCTTAACGAATAATACCGTGCTAGGTCATGGCATCCGGTGAATTACGATATTTTGCCAATGTGCATTTATTCACCGAGAATGTCACAGAAAATGTAGTTGACTTTTAATCCATCCGAACTCATTGAAAACCTGAGTAATGTTTAATTTAATGCTATATAATGGGGCATAACAAAAATACAATTGCATAACAACCATAACCATTATATAGCGTAATCAAAACAGTTATAAAACCTTTTTGTAAAAAAGGACATCGTTTTGTCACTCACAGGTTAATGTAATCGATAAACATAGAATTACAATCTTACGAACGAACTTATTTCACAACAAATAACAAAACGGGGGGTTTCGCAATAAATCGCACAACTGCGAAGCGACACATTGAGCATATTTCTTCGCTCAAATAACTTAAAACAAAATCGTGTAGGACATCCACTTTAGGCGTATTTGGAGGTGTTATCGGCGACTCAATTACCAGCAAAGCACGGATACAAACACTAAGGCGACGGACACTTTGAAAGAATCGTACATTTCGTCGATCGTCGATAATCTCCGTGACGTTTCTATTCTGTCTCTACACTCATACACGCACTGAGAACCAGGTAGAGCTTATCTCGATGTAAGTTTTATTGTATTGACTGAATCTGTGTGTGTGGTTGGTGCAGTGATAGCATAGTTGTAGTGTGTGATTGATTGATTGGAGCGCATGTAGTGTTGAATGTTTTGATGAAATTACTAGCAATTGTCGCAGTAGCGTAAGCACGCCAATAGTGAGACCAAAGCATGTCGACCTTACATCGCGTCTAAATTAGCTTTCGTGTGCTGCTAGTCGTAAATTTTCATTCATTTTTGCGATAGTGCACCACCGCATTCACATGCATAAACACTTTCACTTAAACCAATTAATTGCGTTTCCATAGCTTACAACTGTCGCTGCTGCAAGAATATGCCAGGTGATCCCGCACCAGGAAGCTTAGCTCAAAAAGACGCCACTACGCTCGGCAATATGATTTGTAGGGACTTCATACGGGGTGTGTGCTATCGGGGGGACAATTGCAAGTTTTTGCACTCCGAACAGCACGCCCCCATGCCCTCCAATCACATGCCGGTTTGTAGGGATTTTCAGAATGGAACGTGCAATAGAAGAAATTGCAAGTACGCGCACATCTATTCTGCAAGCGGGTTTTATGACCCCGTTACCATGACTGCAGTCCCGCAAGTAATTGCTCTCTATATTTAAAATTAGGACAGCAACCGGTCGCTCAATCTTCCACAGCGGTAGTTAATTCGTTTAACATTGCCGTACGATGTAGTAGTTAAAAAAGCAACGAATGCAGCTACTTATTAGATCACATAAAACTATGAGATATTCAGAAACTGATGGGCACAACTATCACATACATTTAGGGTGGGCTCGGTCAAAATGCCCCGGGTAACCCCCAATCAAACGACTACACCAGACAACCACCTCCAACAACCGTGGTCGACCAACGCTACGAAGAAGTGTTCAAAACCAGAGCAGGTCCCAACGATCCACTTTGTAAAGATTTCCAGAATGGCTACTGTCAACGAGGCGAAAACTGCCGCTTCAAACACATCAGTTACATACAGGAACCTGTTGGCTATCACGCCGACCCCAATGTAGCACCTCTAGATCCTAGACGTTATCCCTTCAGTGGTTCTACTAAAGACGCCCAATCAACAATGGTACTGATGTTGTGTGAATCGCACATACTTATTTGAGAGCTTTAGTATCCTGGTGATGGTGCCGACCGTAACTATCCAGGAATCAGCGCTGCTCCAGTTGGCCAACAACGTCACCCCTATTCCACGGCCATCCCCACGAAAAGAGCTTATCTAAATGAATCCAACGGCCATTCTACACTAATTAACACCATGGGGCAACCTTCTTTAGATTCGCCAGGGCTGATTAAAGAAGTTGAAATGCTGCGAAATGAAGTACACTTGCAACTCTCGTTATTGATTTTATGTTGAATTTAGAATGCTCGTTTGCGCGACGAGTTGAATTCAAGGTGTGTTGAGATTGAATCTCTCAAAAGTGAGCTTTCTCACTACCGTCAATACCCTCCGTCTAGTGGAGATAACGGTGCTGCCACAGGTAATCATGACGCTTAGCAGTAGTCATTTTCAAATGTTCTTCTCGATATTTATAATCCCATTTTTAATTTGATTGTTTTATAATTTATATGGGGATCAGTTCTGTTTAAAATAACTCAGTTTTTCTTATAATCCGTGTTATTATAAAACTTAATCGCGCAACAATTTGCTATATAATCCACTGGACAATTGATAATTCAATAGAAATTTAATAGATTATTAGACACTTTTTGCATGAGTGATTGTTTCGTTACCGACTCACTCCTTATAAACTTATCTCTGTTGCACGATCCAAATTTAGCATTATCTTCGTTTTCGCGCCTTTGCATGTGAATTTTAAGTTAACATACGAAGTTGTTTTCTAAATTTAAATTTTTCGGAGGCAGTCGTGATTTCGTTTTAATTGTTTGTAACAAGTATTTCACAACTATAGATTCTAAATATAACCTCGGGGATGTATCTTTTCTGAATTTGAGTATTAGCGCACAACCTGTTGGTTTGTTGATGTTTAATTCACTGAGTTCTTGGAGCAGTGCAATTTACTTTTTGAAGCTGAACTGCAAAGTAACTTTGTCAAACTCTTGGAAAATTACAAGATTAAGCGATTACATGCATCTTTAATAGGATGATTAGGGGTATCATTAAAAATTGAATGGGTAAATTCTTCAAATTGAAGAGATAATCTTAACAATTTCAGCACATCAATTTATTTTAAAAAATTTATACCTATTATTCAGATCAAAAAAACATGTATCAAAGCCACATAACCTCGCCTCACTCACAAAAATCCTCCCCACACAAACCACCCACAAACAATCAACACCCTTATCCTCCACCGCCCCACTTTACCACCAACCAACAAGATTACAAAAATAACAGCTGAAAATCCATCTACAATCTAAGTTGTTAATGTTCATTAGATAGCTTCATTTCATGTCATTTTCTGTTGACAATTTCGCTCTACGTCGCAATATATCCATAAGTGAATTTTTAGGAGGCACGCTGGGTTGATTTTTGTCGACCACTGCACTGCTGTCTTGATTAATGTCATTGGCGTTGTTATTTTGTTGGGCCAGTTCATTTGTTGGGTCTATAAACGTGAAATTTAATTAACAATTCAATGAGGCGAATATACTCTGAGTGACAATCGACTCACTAGTTTTCTTCTTGAAACTTGCTCTGCATTGGTTGATTGCGTTAAACAACTGTACAGCTAACAAACAATTAGTTAATTCCCACATCACAATTGCGCACTTCCTAATGTTGCCACTTTTTTCAAATTCTTTTCCAATTGCGCACGGTCCAAATGGGTTACAGTGGCCACGTCAACATGACCTATTTCGTCAAGCAAGTGCTTCGGACACTCAGCCACTTCACTTCTATTGACATCGTGCGCCATTAAAGCGGTTTTTTGGGTAATTTGTTGATAGTGTTTTCTCATCAAAATCCTTCTCAAATTCGCAGAACCATCTTGTTGATACTTGGTGCACAATTGAAGTAATTGGTCGTTAAAGTTATTCAACTGCAGTTCTCTATTCCGCTGTGTACCGTGGTTTGCTTTATGGCGTTTCTTTCTAATCTCCAGAAGTTTTTGTTTTAAGATTGATCGTTTGTACGCCCTCCCTTTGTCAGTTGGTCTCTGCACAATGGCCCGGTCAACCTGCATTTTATTCGCGCACGGTCGGGTGAGTTCGCAGATGTTTAAACTAATAATTTTGGTGTTTAGCTACATTTATTACACAAATTTTAAGTCACATTTAAGATAGTTGAATTTAGCTATCGATTGGATGAAAACAATGTAATTTAAAGTGATGAGCTCATATCGAGAGTGTTGGTGCAAGTCAACTTTTCATGTTTTTTGTTAAATTTTTGAATTATACTAACATTTTCTATCTAGAAAAAGGGAGTTCTTGATTTAATTTTACGCTCCATTTAACCTGTATCGTAAATTACTTATACTGGATTGTCACATGTTAAATCAGCGCTTCTCAAACTTTCTCCACTCGCGACCCCCTTATGTATAATAGATTTATTTGCGACCCACTTGATTACATTTGTATAATAAAGTATCATTACATGTTTCATTAACATCACACACAAAAAGAAAAAAAGAAAATGTTTACGCGACCCCCCAATTTTGTTGTGACGACCCACCAAGGGGTCGCGACCCCCAGTTTGAGAAGCCCTGGTACAGACAGACAGGCAGACAGACACACGGACACTACTCTTTTATATATATAGTAGATTTCAAAAAAATCTAAGGGACGCTAACTCCATAAATTTTCTGTTTTCTGGATGATTAAATATTTACCTTTGATCTGCAAAATAAACTTTCAAATATTGTTAAATTGAACGATAAATTCTTTGATGCTGTAAATGACGCCTGTTTATTTTATTTAAAAAAACATTCTCAAGATCAATCGATTTGACGACGAGTTGCGAGTCACGAACCAGCGAAAATCTAGATCACCGGTTGTTTTTTAAATAAGTTAACAAAGATATTTTTCGCGAAACAAAGTATAAAAATAAATAAGAGTCGAGTATAATTGCATATTAAGTGATGCATCGACTACAACCATGTTGAATGGAAATGTGCTATAGTGTCATGATTAATTTTTGAAAATCGGATAATAACTAATGAGATAAAAGTAGTTCAATTTTTGTATTAAATTGGAATTTTTTAAAATTAAAGAAGCACGTGTTGACGTCGCAATATGTTCAATTAAGCTCCATGCCGAAATCGCGATATATTCTTAGGTTACGTCAATCAATAAATTCCATTTGCCATTTATATTGCTCACCATCCGTAGATTGAATATTATCAAATGAGCAGACCTAGTAAAAAAGTCAACTATCGTCAGTATTCAAACGAAAATCTAAAATTTTGATTTATTTCCAGTGAGCATGATAACTGCGAACCGTTTTGTTTACTTGGTCTCAAAGCTTTGTGTAACGACTCGATCAAAGCAAACAGACTGGAGCACCTTTTGAAAACGAGACATCCAAATATTAAAAGCTGTCAGTTACTAGCTGAAAAAGTTCGAAACCGACATAAACTATCATCTCTTTTTTCTTCAAAACAACAGCTTCATGCACTCCACGCTAGTTATGAAATTTCTTTGTCAATTGCAAAGAATCGAAAAAATCACACGATTGGTGAAAAATTGATTGGGCCGGCTATTTCCGTTTTCGTTAAAACGGTACTAGCTAAAGAGGAAGAAAATGTTAAATTAGTGCCTCTCAGTAATAACACAGTTTTAGCCTGCATTGATGAAATGGGAAATGGGGTTGAAAGGCAACCTATAGAACAGTTCAAATCAATAAAGTTTCCACTGTGCTACTAAACATAACTACGGCCCGTGATATTGAATATTGAGGCGTCGCTGTTGGTTTGTGTAGGCTACGCTGACAACGAGAATTTCTAGAAATGTTATTTTGCGAGTCATTGGAAAAACGACGACACCAAAAGCTTTTTACGTCGAGTTGAGTACTTGTTTTAGTTGCGGTGAAATAACTGTTTGAAACATTTGATCTATCGCTGTTGACGGAGCAACTGGCATGATGGTGAAAATGATAGATGCTAAAAGATGATAATCCTAACATTTAGTCGTCCATTGTGTGACTCATAGAGAAACCCTAGTTGCTAAGAATTTATCGCTTGTTCTGAACCGAATTTTAAAAACTGTTATTAGTTGTATTAATAATATTAAGCAAATCCAAATAGTGCATGTCTGTTGAAGCAGTTTTGAATGGATCAAGTGCTGAGTATGTTAGATTGCTTCTTCATACCGAAGTAAGATGGTTTTCTAAAGGAAATTGTTTAAAACGGTTATTGGAGGTGTTTGATTTGATCAAAGAATTTATCCTCGATAACAGCGAAATGAATGTAGCTTCGACACCTAATAGTAACACAATTGTGAGGTCAAACTGACTCTAATGGGCGCGCAGCCAGTGATTTCGTGCTAGTAGTGGCAAGTTATTGTAACATGAACGTGTCAATTTGTTGTTGTTTAATGTTCCACATCATCGACTTATCAATACATTAAAATATCTCAGCGCTCCAAAGTCGCAATTCCAAGAATACGACGCTATATTTGCAGTTGTAGAACGAAGAGTAGTGAAACATAGAGATGGAACAAATGCAATTAAAACGCCATTACTAAGCCTGACTGTCAAACTTTCAACAAACAATCAAAAATAACGCACTACAAACACCAACTCTTCATTCCCAATATAGAAAATTACATGAAAAAATATAATCTAATAAGAACGGTAACATAATCACAAAAAATAGTCGGGAGTTTTTCTGGTTACATGAGGCTCACCTCTACGCGGGGCAGGATCGAACTGGATACTAAGTTGAATGGTTGAAAAGAACAGAAAGTGATGTGCAACACATACAAATTGTAGTTGGAACAGTCATCGATTTCCAAGATGCCCGCTTGGTTTCCACATCTATAGCAATAGTTGGGAGCACTGAATATGGTGACAACATTTTTTTCGTGACACCAATTATAACCCTACACCAGTTGTTCAAATGAGCACACACGACGGACATACCTCCATGACTAGTTGATGTGCTCGTGCAATGAGGTTTAAACTGTTGATGTGGTTAAAGTTTTCACTGATGTCTTGACCGAAAGTGTATCCTGCACCTCTTGGAGAAATGCCCCAGCCACCGCGATCATCAGGGTCACTCCACAACAAGTCACACATTGGGCCCTTTTGTAACACATTAACTCAATGGTTACCAATTTGGATTGGTGGTTGTTAAAGTTGGCGATTATTAAGTTGAACCAACCAAAACACGACTAATTACCTCATGTGGCACCTCCTGAAATCGATCAATAGAACGTATGTAATCGAGCGTATCGATCACTGGGCTGAGACCACCATGTAGACAAAATATCTATTCAAAGGGTACACCACTTAGTGCATCCACAGAGCAGCTAGTTACTTTTCCTTCGATTAGAGCTGTGAGCGGTAGAAAATCAAACAACTCAGTGAACCATGTCCAAACAAATGCGTTGCCATACTTCCGTAAGCACTCATCATAGAAACCGTAGACCTGGGTGATTTGTCTGCTCTCATGATTACCTCTTAGGATGGTGATTCTCTCAGGATACCTCACCTACAATTAATAAAACAATAAGCCACCACAATACACAGTGGGATAACGCAACGACTCAGCCACAAACAATGTTACCTTAAGAGCCACCAGCAGTGTAACAGTCTCCACCGAATAGTAACCTCTATCCACATAGTCACCCATAAATAGGTAGTTAGTGTCTGGCAGATTTCCACCAATTTTGAACAACTCTGCAAGGTCATGAAATTGACCGTGGATATCCCCGCACACTGTCACCGGGCATGATATGTTTTTAATGTTGCGTTCACTGGCCAATATTTCTTTTGCCTATTTTCACACGTCGCATTAGAGTTACCAGCTCCATAATTGCCCATTATAGCAGCACGGGCCGAAACACGCGAGTACCAAACACCAAATTACCTTATCGATCAGGATTCGTATTTGTTGTTCATTCAATTTCTCACATTTGTTCAATATACTTATCCAGTCGTCGATTTCACCAACATCATTCTTTGGATCGATATCCATTGGGGGAACTAATCCTGATATATCCGACTGTCTCCGAATACATTTGACAAGGGTATGAATTTGGCTGGTTGAGGGTTGACAACGGTCGAACATTTTATTTGATTGTTGCCCAATTAAAATGTCAGCGATCTCCACGAATTTTGTTTGACTTGCATAGTGCCTATTGGTTTTGCCGCCTCTTTGCCAAGTATGAATTCGTGTTCGCGCAATGTTCACCTTACGAATGCTAATGAGGCGTGTGTGGCGCTTAAATGCACTGTTGGTACTGTTTTTAATTGATTGTTTTCAAATTGGAGTCTGTGGTTCGGCCAGGATTAAGCATATTTAGCATGCGATAGATCGCAATTTATCGTGCTATATCTGACATTTCAGCCGTCCAATACGGTTATAAGCTTTTGTAGGTTATTTTAAATCGCGTTATTCAGTGCGTCACTTTCATTTTTCGTAGGTAATTATTTCCTTGGAGTGAATTGATTATTCTCTCGTTCCATTGATTGTTCTATATCCCGATTTATTTGCGCATTTAGGTTTATTTAATTCCTTGAATACTATTGTTGTCATATGGAAACATTTTATTGTTTCGCTGACGGTACCTTTTAAAGTTATTCCAATTGTTAATACAGCCATGATTAATTCTAAATAAAGTTGTAACTAATGTAAAAGTTCAAATAAAAGAAATACAGTAGTGCAGGCATACTACGCACTTTTTTGGGACAACAAATTTTAGTACGTAGTATGCAGGGCTGCCACTCCTTGGGGTTTTCCCAAGATCTTGATGGTTTTCATCGTATCTTGGGGTTTTGGGGGTTTTAATCTTTATATATATAAAGTCGTAATGTCCGGGTGTCTGTCTGTGTCAGGATTGCCAGTGAAATTTTTTTAAAACCCGAAGATTCGATAAAAAACCCCAAGACTAAAAAAACATACTTTTAGTGTAAATAAAAACACAAATAATAACTTTAAAAAATGTTATAATTATATTTATTAGCATAAAACTCAAATATTTTCTTTAACAAATATTTAAAATTGATAAAAACTTTTTTTAACTAAAAAATATTATTGACTGAGAATTCCTTTAGACTCGTGTCCACAAATGTTGTTTTAGTATTTCTCGATGTAAATTTAATAAACTTTGCAATATAAAATAAGTAACATAAACCTTTAATTCAAAAGTGCATTTCAAATGAAAATAGCATATAAAATGTATAGAATATACAAACTAATAAATCCGATGCGCGCTGATCCAACCAGTCGGTAAAACACATTAATTTTTTTATGGAAAATATTGAGGTTAGTTTAATATAACTGTAAGAACATAAGAAAACGAATAATACACCGTCATTATGCTGTAAATCCTTAACTATGATAATTAAGTAACTCATAAAGTCATACATTGTATTATTATTACGTTAAATTATTAAAAAACCCAAGAACCCAAGGTACGATGAAAACCCCCAAGGAGTGGCAGCCCTGCGTCTGGATTAGCGAACGGTCCGGATCAAACAAACGGTTAAAACAATTTTTTGTATAAAAAATAAAACCGGTCCGAACCAGTCTGGTCCGTTTGCACCTTTAGTCACTGCCTTCTAACTTCTTTAAAGGCCTATTAAACTTTACTAACATAACACAACAGGCGATAATTTATATTTTTGCATAATTTAGCTTGCATCTCACATAAAATATTAGTTTTAATCTTTTATTTCATTTTTTGGATGAATTTGACGCAAAAGTATTTAATTTGTCGTAAAATGATTACACTAATCACTTTGTCTTTAAACTCTAATCCAGTGGTTCCCAACCGGGGTTCGATCGAACCCTTAGGGTTCGGTGGAAGAGTGACAGGGGTTCGGCGAAAAAATTGTTTTTGCCATTTTTTAATTTTTTATAAAAATAGTATTTTTATATATTTTTCCTATTTAAAACGAGCGTTTATGATAATTAAATCGATTTTACATAATACAATATAGATTATAAATTATTCATCGTTAATATATCATTAAATATGTTTAAACTATGAGATCTAGAAATATCGTTTAGTTCAGAAATACAGTTTTTTATCCGATAGATGCAACTTGATGCGCAAACATTTCACGTGTATAATATATAATATCGCTGCAAGTATTATCATTTATTGATTTATCATAAAGTTATTTTTTAAGTTATTAAATATGCAAAAAAAGAGAAAATGGTCTGATGACTACGTCAAATACGGTTTTACGCTATTTACAACTGACGAAGGACAACAACTTCCACAATGTATGATTTGTAACGCCAAATTAAGCAATTC
>JAOPJI010057919.1:0-13021 GCA_027122695.1 Merluccius productus
CTCTCTCTCTCTCTCTCTCTCTCTCTCTCTCTCTCTCTCTCTCTCTCTCTCTCTCTCTCTCTCTCTCTCTCAAAAGTATTCAAATAATTGGGAGACAAATGCATTGAGGTGATCAAATAGGGAACCCTCAGTGGATACGTATCTGCCGATGCCAATTTACTGACTGCATCACACAAGTACTTTTCAGTACTATCATCAATAAGAACCTTGTGTGGTTGGACAGATGAGTATTGAATTAGTGTCAACCTTTCACACCACAACGTTTTTTCCTCATTAGGACCGACTTAAAATAAATAAATAAATAACATCTTGGCAATAAAGTGTGTATAAGGTGTCCCACAAAACAAGGCCTTCAACTGTGAGGTGAGGTGAGGTAGTCAATCTTATCTCAGTGATGACAACTTACAAAGAGGCACAAACGCAATGGTTTTCCCACCCCTGACACCCATGTAAAAATATCAGGTGATATCTGGTCTTGTGCGTGCAGGCTGGAACATGTATTGTTTATCAGCTTGTGAGTCCAATAAGAGGAAAGGCTCATGGACATACACAGTTATAGGGCCACAAAAGGTTGTGTAGAGTTGAGATCTGTGAAAAACCTTGACAGTTGCTCATGATAACCTCAGCTCTTGACGTCACCGTATGTGGACTTATAGCTATCTGCAGAACCAGAACTTACACCTTGGATGTTACACTTGGAACAATGTTGATCACAGGTTCCCAGGTGCACAGTCCTAAGATACCATCATCCAACAAACCACACTGAAAGCATCCACAACTGACAATATTTAAATGTCTGCACATTGATGAAGATTCAATACTTTACCATACAACTTATTTGTTATGGATTTGCCTGAATGTGCTCATGACAGAACAACACAGCACATATAAGAAAAAACACAACACATAACCCCACCCCATAGAACGGACAGACATTAATGGATGCAATGTTGACAGTAGAAGAGGAAAGTCTAGTGCAAAAATAAATAATGAAATGTCCCCCCTCAGCTCTCATTACAGTTCAATACGTGCGTGCGTACACGTCCACCCTGCCCCATCTAACCATTATGCCGCTAGTGTGTTGCTGTGATCATGACTGGATGCCTGGCCACCACACCTGACGGCTACCAGCTTGCACCTCATCACCATGGACAAAATCATTTTTCGATTCTTTTGTACTTAAAATGTCTGCTTGTAATACTATGTGTTTCATGTATGGCACCCATTGCACTCCTAACCATCCCTGGAAGGAGTGATGTAACTGTGATGAAGGGCTATTCACATACAATTGACGTGACATGTCAGGAGCTTTAAAATACAATAGAAATACAATAAAGTACATACCTTTTTAGTATGGGTTAGGGTTAGGGTTAGGGTTATGTATGACAGAAATTACTAAAGCACATGACAAATATGTAAGGATTAGGTTCCACACCAAAGATGTCTTTACTTAAATTCTTCAAGACATAAAGATGACCAAAGGCAACAAGCCAAAGAAACTGTCTGATTTATCTAAAGTAAGCCCAAATGGGTACTCAATAACTAAGACATGTGGATTTTAGCGACAAGACAGGATGATCAGACAATAAGAAAACAAAATGGAGGGCTGATTGATATACACAGGAGGAACACAATCAAGGATAATAAGGTTGAAGGACACCTAGGGGAGAAACAAAAAATACACACAGACAAACAGAACAATGAAAAAGTGTGACAGAATACATGAATAACAAATTATGTTATTATCAATATCACATTTCTGACAGTTCTTATAAACGTAAACATCGCTCATCTTGGTATTTTGTGGTCTTTTGTCCTGAAGTCTGAACTGCTCAACACAGTAAACATTTTTCTGAAGAATGTGAAAATAATTAGCTCTGCTCTAAAACAGACTATTACAAATTGTTCTGCCAGAGGCTTGTCATTGTAGGCCCAAAACAGCCAAATTAAGATTCACGACGTCATACTTTCAGCCACGTTATTTGCAAAATTGGGGAAACCAGTAATTTTTCCACAGTGTGAAACATATGAAAAGAGCATGACCATATATTTATATTACCATATAAACACGATCAATGTTTAAACTGAGAATCAGTATATTTGAAGACATGATCTACAAATAAATGTGTATTTAACAATACTTTTTTATTCATGGTGATACAGCTGATACAGTTTGATGGCTCAGACAGGACATTAAGGAGCAGGTAAGTGTGCCCTAAGGTGTTGCACATCTTGCACCGGGTGCTTAAAGCTAGGCTATTGGGGATCGAACCCAGCATTTGTAAAATCAAAATCATGTGTCATTTATATCGCAAACTTGGCCTTTAAAAGACCAATTTGTAATAGTCATCCTTGCTCAATGAAGATGCCTGTCGAGGTTGTTGAAATATCATTGCCTATGCTGTGGTTAAAATGATAAACAGAAGAAATCCCCATAAACAAACACCCAGCCTGGGTAGTTTATCCCCAGCTGTCACTCACTCTCACGAAAAGTAGATCTTGGCTAAGTAGAAGTGGCCATGTTGGCTTACAATTTGGAAAATATGAAAATATGAAAAGCACTGATGTAAACAGTGAGAGGCAGAGACTAGTGAATATTACACAGAGTTCCTGCACTTTTCACCTCCATAATAATAATACAAATAAAAAAAATATATTAATAATAATATAATAAATAAATAATAAATAATTTAAAAAGGCACAAACAGAATGTCTGTGTGTTTGTGAGTGCATGTGTGTGTGCATGTGTGTGTGCGTGTGTATGCGTGCATGTATGTGTATGTGTGAGTGCGTGCGTGCGTGCGTGCGTGTGTGTGTGTAGGCTACACCACTCTCAGCGGAGCTTAAAGCAGCACATCTCACTGCCAGAGTTTAAATGTTTCACTCACTGAAACAAATAACTGTTCAAGGATCAGTGGGAAAGGGGAGACGTGGTAGCTTGGATCTCTTGCTCAATGTGTGTGTTGGGAAACAGTTTTCTTTTTTTGACTTATTTTATGTTTTGAATGTTTCGCCTGATTTGCTCCCAAGCCACTTTCCAAGTTTTTTAAGGATTTTTCAATCGTAAAAAATTAACAATAAACAATAAATGAAACAATAAATTACAGCAAATAGTGTCACACAACAAACAAAGACAGAGAGATAGATAGGGACAGTAAGAAAAAAGAGGGATTAAGATAGAAAGAGGGAGAGGGCAGGAGGGGTGAGACGGAGAGTGGTAGAGACACGTGCACAGTGCACGCATGCACAGCCCCCCCCCCCACACACACACACACAGGCACCAAGACATCAACACAAATCCATTATTGTTTTTTACGGCTGCATGAATAACGGGTACGGGGCACCGAAGGGTAAACAGCGGGAACGCTTTGTTCCTTGCTTGGAGCGCCACGTGGAGAGGCAGATGTACTCTTTAGTGCGTTGATTATCCTGAAGCAGGCCCCCCCCCGGCCCCCCGCTGCGAGCCGCCCCTGCACCCCCTCACCACCCAGCAGCATCATATAGCGCTGTAGTGGAACGCAGAGCTAGGCTAATTAGCTCCAACAACTTTTTTAAGCCACAGAAGACTATAATAACATGAACAGAGCACCTATTGAGTCACTGCCTCACCTCACCTTCTTTTTTTTTTTTTTACAAAGTTTGGTGTGTTTTTTCTCACTAAAAGCTTTCAAACTGAACTGAATTAATGTCATACTTGTTGGTTTGTTGTTATGCCAGTTGTATTTTTGGGCTCCAATACTGTGAGTCTTGATGTTATTTACTTGATATAGGCCATGTTTGAGGTGGGGGTGAGCATAACCCTGTCTGCGTTAAAGTGAAACCACAGCCTCAAACACTTTGACGTCATTAAGATATGTCTATTGTCAGATGTATAAAGCACCCCAGGTCATATTTTACCTTTTTGTGTAGTATTTCACTTTGCCGCAGCTAAACTTGATTGATGTAGACGCTACGAGGTCACACAAAGACATTGCTGCAGTAGGTATAATGGGGTTTAATCGCTGTAGCATCAACAATAAGTATCAGATATTAGTTGTATTCCCATGTGACCCCCTAACTCTAGCAGGGCTAGAAAAAACTCACTTAATTATCAGGAATAAATCTTGAGAAGGAACACAGAGTGAGGGATCCCTCCTTCCAGGGATGGTTAGGAGTGCAATGGGTGCCATACGTGAAACACATAGTATTACAAGCAGACAACAACTCAGGGTTCTCTCAGAATCACTGCATATTCATCCAAATCCAGAATGCACTATGGCTTGCAGTTTTGGGGCGTGGCCGTGATCTCCGTACAGCTGCCGAGGCATGGCCTCGTTTGAAGAGAAAATGGCCCGGGAGTCACGGTTGACCCGGCCAATTTGGTCTGTTCTGGCGGCGGGGAGCCCATATGGCCAGTGCATCTCGATCTAGGTTGCGGTCCCGGACCAGTCGAGCAGTGATTCATTGGATATCTCTTTTTTTCTTTCAGCATAAACTTGCTAGCCGCAGTGATAGCTACATACCGAAATGTTCACCAATGTCTTGGCTACAACTCTGTGAAAAGTTTTTTTCGATTTTGGACTTTTTTCCCCAACATTTTTCCCTGAAAACGAGGGGTTCACGATCGAAATCCAGCACCAAAAAACTGCCAGTGACCACCAATGATGCACCAATGGCTAAGCTTAAGTTAGCCGCTGCAAGCTAATGTTAGCGTTGCTAGGCTAGCTCTCCCAGCCAAGTCACCAGCTCTCTAAATCTGCGGCCGTTGTCATGAAGGGACAGTCGAGGATCGCCCTTGTGGCATATTGTAGCACAACAAACTACCAAATGTCTTGCTAGCTTTCACAATAAATAATAAGGCCTGTTATACATATTGTAATTTTATTCATTTGTTCAATTTATAAATGGGCAATTTACAGAATGTTGCTTCTGATGTTGAGAGGGGGGCAGCAAAAGTCATTTTGGGTAACGTAGGAAAATAGCACACTAAAGAAGATTGCAAGAAGCCCAGTACAATATCAGATCCTCAGATACAGCCAAGGGACTTCACATTTTGAGGAGCGTTCGGTTTGTTTAAAATACAAAGCCAGCGCGAGGGCGAGGCAGAGGATGAAATGAAAAATAATACAAGTTGCATAATAAAGTTTGGGTGGGATTCTGGAGTTAGAAGAGGTCTGGTCCGTAACACAGGAAGGCAGGAAGCTCTGGTCGCTGCATGCCCAGAACAGGCCCCAAGATCTGCCAGGCTGCCAGCAGCTCCTCCTCACCTGCTGGTCTGGCTCCACATGGGTCCAGAAGAAGTGATCTGGTGTAGATGTAGCCTAGGCAGCAGCAGCAGCAGCAGCAGCAGCCCAAATTAAGCCCATGTCTCACGCAGGCAGAGCTTGCTTCATTAAGCGGGGAGACATGGCATGTAGCGCTGCTCTCTCTCTGTATTTTTTGGGGGGCTTCAAGGCACAACGTTGGATGCTAATTAGAGGCTTTGTGGTGTAATTAGAGTGAAAATTGTCTTACGAGATGCAACGCAAATTACAGTGGTGGTGAACGCTGGGGCATCATAGGACATCACCTTAAGGTCTTTTTTTTCATTTCAGTATAGATCTGGAATTACAGCATTTTTTCAGCTTGAGAAATTCATAAAAAACTTCATCAAGTGCGAACGATGGATAGTCAGTTGATCCGGAGCATTCTACTTGATTGACTATAGAAGTGAACAGTTGATGTACAGTTAGAATATATGTCCTGTTATTTTTCTTTAACAAACTTTTAACAATAATAATAATAATAATAATAATATTAATAATATCATTACGTATGACAGCAACGAGAACAAGAACAAGAATTAATTAATTAAATGATCTATTTTTAGATCTTAGATTGGATCATGGTGTTTTTATAGTGTTTTACGTCACATTGACCCCAGTAACCCTAACCCTAACCCTAACCCTAAATCCCAGATTGTTGTTCAGTCATTACAGCTGTAAGACCGTTCAGAGCCCTGCATCTAAAACTTCTTGCTTGGAAAATAGCATACTAAATGTAATGACATCACTCTGAACAAAAGTTTGCCATAAGGTCCTAAAAAAGTTCCTAAAACGTTGCTCTTTTACAAAGTGAAACATATTTTCGAAGGCATACAATATGGATTGAGACTTATTTAGAGGATTGTGACTACAGTTGATTTAGAGATTGTGAATATAAAATAGAGATGACTTAGAGATTGTAGCTCGAACATACAGGTGATTTAGAGATTGTGAATATAAAATAATATATATATATAAATCGCAAAGTGCCCTTTGAGCGCCATTTCTCCCTAAGTCACCTCTCTTCCGCCTGATCCTTCTGGCCCCTCATCCCAGCCCTCCCTATCGCCCCTCATCCCAGCCTCACCCTGACCGTGGTTCCAGAGAATCAGAGTCAGAATTAGAACCAGAAAACTCGTTATTGCCAGGCAGATAACTGCTAGTAATTAGTTTTGGTGTTACATAATGGCAACAACAACAACAGAACAACAACAAATAATACACAACAGAGCCTGATTCTCTACTGATTGTCTGCACAGCATTATTTCATTAATAATGTACTGTATTTTGTAATGATGTGATGGGATTCAACCTGTAACATTAGTGTTCGCACAGCTCTCTCTCTCTGTCCCTTAGTCCACCCACACACACGCGACAGGGCTGCTCACTTTAACATTATATGGCGCCGCCTATCTGGAACTATACGCACCTGTGGAGTGTGTGTGGTTGCTAGCTTGTTCACAGCCTCACCTGGCCTGAGTCAGACTGATTATGGAGAGCTGGGTGGGGCTGCACACCTGTGGTGCAGAGCAATCATGGCACCCAGGATAAACCAGCTATCACCACACACTCAGGGGAGAGACACTGTCATGACAGCACGTAACATCTGCTCGGCGTATTACATCTACTGGTGTCCTGTGTCGGAGGGCCCCAGCAAAAGCCACTAAGATGGCATGAGGCGGAGTTGACTGCCACAGCATGTTTTAACATTAAATATGTATTCTGATTGCTATAACAGTGTTTGAAGATTCATAGAGGAACCCCTACAAAATACACTTTGTAGTGCCTGTAGTATGGCTCAGAATACAAGATGACCAGCACAGAGGAAGCTGATTGGTAAAGTATGCTGTTATGTGATGTAAGGTGACTAGTAATTGTCCATTTCATGGCTCAGATATGTTGCATATCTGGTTTCCATTCATAATATTGAGGGGACCCTACATCCCAATCTGGCATTATATTAAGGCTTCAAAGTAAAGGCAGGATGAAAGACAGGGGAGTGATGCCTTTTCTGCCATCTTCTAACCATTACGTTGAAGCCTTGTTGCTAATACAGACGATATGAATATATTTGATTTCTGGAGCAACACTATAGAAGATGTGGGGAATACATTAAAGAAAAACCAGTCTCTTTAAAGACTTTGAAATGATCCCTTGTACAGAGGTCAGGGGTCAGATCAAAATTGAATATTTCAGTCTTTACCACAGAGTAAAAATTGAAACCTGAAAAACATGAAACCTGAAAGAGGAAAGAGTAATATGTTTACAGGAAATGTGAGAGGCAAGTTGATTATGTGGACTATAGGTGTGAATATGAATTACAAATGAATGAGGATGAGTTGTATAAAACAATAATACAACAGTACAACAGCCAGCAGAAAGTTTACCTGGGCCATTCAAACTAACTTTATTTTAGAGTAGAGAATGTTTGAGTGCTCTTGAGCTCAACTATTCCTGGCGTTGGAAGAGAGGGTTCAAGGTTTGAGTAGCTTGCCATCAAGCTGTCACGCTGTATCCCAGCAGCCACAAAATGCATCGCATTCAATAAACAGGCCGTGCTCATTTCACACGAGTTTAACTGCTCATGTCACGCGGGTTTAACTGCCTCTACAGGAACACAGGACACAAAGGCTGTGTTTGAAGTGGCTATTCCCTGCATAGTGAACGCTAGCACACTCTTAGGGAATAAGTCTAGGGAGAATTCGGACACCAATTATGCATCACACACTAATGAATCTATCGGAGTGACATGTATTGGTCGCATAAACAAGCCGACATGTGTTCGATGTCCCCCCCGACAGCTCATTTGCATAAATAAACTGTATGTGCCGATCATCTCTATTGGATGAATCCGATGACTATCACAACCAATCACATTCATACATTTATTTTATGGGACATTAAACTAGTGTACTATAACCAGATTTGTACACTTAAATGGCACTACAAAAAACACCATATAGGGCACAAGTGGACCAATTGGAACACGGTGTACGACTTCAGTCGTCAACAACATGAATTACAAACAAAGTCACAAGCCTTGCAGCTCACAATTTTGTACTGGCAATCAAGTACTGTTGATACAAACAAAAGCAAACAGTACACAGTTAAGCCTTGTAAGTTGCTTGCTACTTTACTTCCAGACATCTATGAATACTGAGGCATCACAAGATGGTGTGTCATCTCGATGGCAGATACGTTCCCTCACGGTGGCTGCATCCGATACAAATAAAGACGGCTGCCACATAAATGACTATAAGAACCAGGTTACCACCAACTGGCCCATGCTGCAAATGATGAGGGCTTAACGAAGCAGATACTGCCAGAAGCAGATACTGCATTTAAAGTCCATTAGCCCTTATTGAAGACTATTTGAAAAAATGTGAGTTGATTATTAAAAGCCCACCTTTTTTTTTTTTTTTTTTTTCCAGCTTCGACCGGTTTTTGTTTAAGAGCACTGCACATGTTTGTGAAGATACCCGAACCTCTCGTGACGCCACAATACATGCATACTAAAATAAATATAAAAAGAAAACACAAAACCATAAAACAGGCGAGCAGTAATGCAAACCAATAGAAAAAAATAATTAACAAAATAAAACCATCACAACACTCATTAAAACCAATATAGCCCTACATAAATCAACATTGACGACCAGCACTATAGAACCAAACATATCCAGACATGAACACACTGCATTATAACCTCAGTAAATACAAAACGCATAGTTAAAACCAGCAGATCAAAATTAGTTATTAGTTATTTTAGAGCAAAGACAGCATTACATACTGGATGCAAACAGACACCTTTATAAACACATTACAACATTACAATTTCCGCGGACTTGCTAGAACATATGTAGACGCGCCAGACACACCACAAGATTATTTTACTTACCCAAAATCCATAAAGCGCCACCGCCGACCACCTGGAGGGCCCATCCTCTCTGACCGTGGTAGGCAGCCGGGAGCCCTCTCCTTTATCTGAACCCACTTTACAAAATCACCCCCAGTTAGATCAGGGACACTTTATGGACACATTCAAAAGGGAACAGATGCCATCAAATTCCCATGTACTCTCCGTTGATATGGACTCACATTAACATCAACACAGTCCACTCCAACCTCCTCCGCCAGCCCGACTCCACGGGACCCTACAGACGACCTGCTGGAGCGGCTGGATGTATTTGTTTGTAAATGGTATACATTACCCCCCTCCCAAGTCATAGACAAAAGGCTCAAAGTGTGCCCCACGGCTACGTCAATATCGACAACCTTTTTACTTTTTACTGGCCTCTCTGTGTGGAGTTTGCAGGTGCACCGGTTTCCTCCCACACCGCAGAACATGCGACGCTCGCCCTGCCCATAACCAAGACACGGGCCCTTCAGCTGGAGTTGGTTTCCCGGGCGCTACACTGGCAGCCCACCGCTCCTCCTAGCACAGGATGGGTCACGAATGAATTTCGCTTCAGGGATCAATATAGTAGATATTCTATCTCTAGACTTCTTCTATATCTAGACTATGAGTACACCTATTGCCTATTGCTCCTGGACCACGGCCTGGAAGCATCCTCATTCATACACACACTATCCCACTATTCAAGTTAAATACACCATTCATCATTTGAACATAACGGTTTGGCACAGGTTTTTTGTTTGAGTTTTTTTTACACACAAAAAGTACATTTCAAACCCACAGTTAACACCCAAAGCACACACAGGCATTTGCAGGCATCATTGTAGCACAGGTCCTTAGTGTTTTTTTCGAGATGGTGCACACAGGAAGCAGACACACAACCTGCATTCAGAATCATTACACTCGGTAGCCCAACCCACTGGCGCAGGAACCGTGTGTAGGCATTACGTAGCGACCCGGGTTCAACTCGCTTGTGGTCCTATAATGCTACATGTCATTCCGGCTCTTCTCCCACCCAATTTCCTGTCTCTCTTTACTGTCCTGTCCATAGAGAGTGAGAGCGAGAGCGATCTGTCAGGCTGCATCTGCTCGGCTCAGACCATCTTGCCATTTCCAATAAATGGATATTCTCAAACAGCTTCCTCTGCCCTGTGTCGGAGGGGCCCAGCAAAACTGCTGCAAATGTATATTAAAAAAATAATCAGCACACTTTCACATCCAATTAGACAGTCAACTTTGTTCCACATTTCACTAATTGTTGTGCTGTGTCTGGGCATCAACAACAAAGACAACACGCGTGCGCACACAGCTGTGGAGCAGTACAGCTGCTCCACAGCTGCCTGCGCTCACTGCAGCAGTTGAGTGACAGCCAAGCCACAGGCCACAGTCTCTGTCCCCAATTTCCCACCACAGAGGGATAACATTATGGGACCTTAACGCATAACAGCCTCACCACACATTACATCACCCTATTTGAAATGCACCATTCACAAATCTCAACAGAAACTGATGACATACATTGGACCCCACAAACAGCCAGCAAGATCTTTGAGCACTGGGTGAAATAGGTCAGGAGGGTGAACCCCCCCCCCCCACCCTTCTTCAAGACAATAACGTCCTTATTGCACGAATCAGACTTTTCCTTGCCGTCGCATGCATTAGCGGAAACTTGAAATCTGTAAGCTGCGGTGTGTCACTGAAAAAGTCTCGCCAGAGAAAATTCTGCCAATTTGATTTAAGCCAGTAGCAACGTAACTTAAATCTCCTCAAAAAACCACTTTGTGGTCTAAAAACGATCCAGACCACTTAGCAGCAGTGCTTTGTGCGGTGAAGCGATTCCAAGACATCTGGGATGAAGCAGAAACATAAGCACGACCGCTGTGCAATTCCAGAAAATCCCTGCACAATCTCCTGCAAGACCAATCAACAAGGAGAGTGGTCTGAAGGGAACGCCCCAGCCTGTTTCCAGTCCATCCCTGGACATCATCTGCACACTACAGATGATGGATTGACCCACATTGTTTTACTATACAATTCAGAATCTTATCCATCGTCTTCCATGGATAAAAACCACCAAACAATTTCTTGAGTGTCCATGAATGAGGCTGAGATCAGGGCAACTAAAAAAGTCCAGACTTGTATAAATAAAACATAACTAAGGTTGGGCAGTACAGCATATTCCAACAAGATAGTAAAACAAAATGAATGACTTAATACTGCTTGAATATGAACCACGCCACCATATCATTATATTTGGTTTAAGCAATAGTATTTGAGTATTTTCATGTGAAATATATGAAATTAAATCCTTACCTTACTCTTCAAAAGCTCCTGAAATACTTGCAGCATGGGCTTGTTGAGTTTGCGTATTTGTTGTGGGGTGTGATGACAAATTGGAGGGTGGGGCTACAGCTGACAAGAGTTTGTGATTGGCTGTTGTTGTATTGTATTGTATTTTAACCCAAATAAGGCCACTGGGTTACATATGATTATACTAAAGATATACATGCTCCCCTGTAGAAGCTGTGTACCAAATGTGGTGATGAGGTGATGAAGAATCATTCCTTTAGGACACTTCTTGATAGCAAAGTATTTGATTTAATAAAGCATGACCATGGGAAGACACATGGGAGCAATTACCAAGCATCTCCAAAGAGACAGTGGGTGTACAGGATTCTTATAGGGACACTTTCACATCCTGGGCAGCAACAACAAAGGAAACAAAAGGTGAGGGCAGTGAACATCATGGAGAGTTGAGAATTGGCCATGGCTGTGTTCAGCCAAGGTAGGAAAGGACAAGTTCATTTGCAGTACACTATGGGGACATGTCTGCAAGCACGCTAGCCAACTAGAGGAATCTACACAACAAAGAAGTGAGGAGACTGGCACGGCCTCAGCACCACGCTTCCTGGCTACAGTGGCAACGCGAATGCTAACTAACTTCACACCTTTAAATTGGGGAGAGGAAGGGAGCTATTTCTAGGTGCGAGGACACTTTATACAAAGGCTTATTTAATGAACTATATACTGTAGGAGCTTATATATTGTTTGTGGCGTATAGTTCATGTTTTCCATGACCTGAGGTCAATGGATACTATGACCTTTTGAAACTTGCACCCTCCTGAGAGTATCTCACCAATCAGCATGAAACACGGCTCATAGCATCAAAACCAAAGGCCTTCTCCATTAACGGACTAGTTTGTAGATCGATCAAATGAACAAGATGGCCGGCAATTGTTTTTATATGATTGGCCACACTAGAATCATCTGGTCATCATCGTTAGCTCAAATCCCCCTGCCCGGCGTTTAATAGCGTAGTCACAAAAAAATGTAATTGTATTGGGTTGCTTCCAGATGTAGAATGGCAACCGATTTGCCAAAGAGTAAAGCGGGCTTCCCACCGTCTAAGGACTCACACACTCAGTCATGTCACCCTCAATGAATTAATATAGATACACTAAACCCCCCCCCCCCCCCCCACCTATGGTCTTCACAGCCCACTGACCATTTCAGCCGACGTACCTATTAGGGTATAACATCAGCAGAGATTTCAAATGTCTCAGAGGATAATACTAATTCCTGGGGGGGAGCAGCGGTGTGTAGAAAGCTATACATCACAGCCATTTGCCCATCTGCTCGCCTCCACTTGAGCCACTGGAAGCTGACTCTGTGAGCCTAACACCGGCAATCTTCTCCCCTTGGTTTTTATTAAAAATTTTCGGTGTGTGGTGTCTGCCGCCATAACACGACCGAATGAGCACGTGAAATAAATTGAAATTAATTTGCCCACAGAGGGATTTAAGGGCTTTGCTTCTGCAATAAG
>JAOPJI010057956.1:0-25501 GCA_027122695.1 Merluccius productus
TAGTTAAAGAGACTAGATTTTGAAACTTATCTCATGTACTTATTGTATAATTATGCCCTAAAATTTATAAGGATTAATGTGGCTTTAAGCGAACTTCAACTAATTAATCCTTTCGTGAGAAGGGGGTGCGAGCTCACATATTTCCTCCGTAGGGGGTGCGAGGTGAAAAATGAGTAGGGAAGCGCTGGTACAGACAGACACACGGACACTCCTCTTTTATATATATAGTAGATGATAAGTAATGGTGAATTTATCTCTATAAAATGTTATTCGCGATATATTATACTGCTTATATGGCTATTTTATTATGCTTATTATTACATTCAGAGCTATAAGACAAGTTTAATTCAACATATTTCATATCATTGAAATTCTGTTAATTTGTTAGTTTATTTTAAAAAGTTATATATATATATATATGTTAGGTGTATAACTTACATTAGGGGGCCCCAACGTGTAATTAAGTTTAGCTAACACAATAAATTATTTTTCTTAATATGACTAACCACTTTATAAAAATTGTTGCAAATAAGATATTCCACTATACTCCTCCACCATATAACGTCGGCTATTATCGATATAAACTATTAATACTCAGCAGACTAATTATGTGGGTATGCTTTACAACCAATTGATAATCACTATAGTTGCTTTGAAGTATCTCTTAGAAAACTTCCACCATATAATCGTTTATAACTGGCTGAGAGGCATACATTAACTCAATTATTTTTGTTATTATTCACCTCAAATAGTTATTTTGTTTAATATCAACTAGTCTTCATTTTAATTGACTTCGCAGAATATTTGTGATGGTTTTCAAATATTTTCATAAAAATAAACAATTGCTGCCAATGCATTTAATTATTAATTGATAATTATATTAAAAAAATTTAAAAAGACATTTAGGTAGCTTAAAAGCTAGTGTTGCTTTTTTGTTAAATTGATCTTAATAACGACCTTTATGCTGTTTAGTTGATTAATTACCATAAAAAATTTTTTGCCTACACCAAGGGGCAAGGAAGCCAAGACGAAGTCGGGCTTTCGCACTAATTATCAACAACTCAAAGCTTTTCTAGGTATACAATGAGTCCGATTATACCTTATCTATATTGCATGCCAATCAATGTTCAAATTGAATATATTTTTAGCTGAATCTAGCAATCAAATTCCTTCAATTTTGTATGCCAAAGCACGATAACAAGACCGCCATCCTAGAAAATAACCATTGTCATGGAGTAATCAACAGAGTTTATTACAAGACATAATTTTGGAATCGAATACTTAATTTCGGCAATTTGGTGTTTCCATTCATAGTGTGATGCTTATGTGTAAAAATACACATAAGCAAGTTCATCCTCCAACTAACGATGTACATGAAAAAAGATGTTTAGCTCGATTCTCGGTTGTATTGAAACACGAGCACAATGCGTGTTATTATAGAAAACATCTTTTCAACGACAGTTTGAGTCAAAATTTAAGCTTCACACAAACACGTCGCTATATCAATTGTCGCACGCCCAAAGAGTATTTGACGCATCTCGGCGATTAATAGAAAGCAGTTTGATAGTGTCAACTGGAGGTTACTGACCAATCACATATTGGATAGAAGCTGCGAACCAGCGTAAGTTGACACACACCCTTTGAAAAAATGGAAGAGGAGAACACTTTGATTTTGGACAGTGAATCAAACCAAACCAGTCAAACGAGTACGGATAGCAATGGAGCATTGAGTGCTCAAATGAGCCCAGAAGTAGCCATTCAACGTGTAGAAGTTGCAGAACTTTCTTCACCCACCTCAAACGGTACTTTTGGCAGGCAAGCAAATTTAACACACAAGAAAAAAGTCAGCTACACCAACTGCATTGACAGTAACTTTCGTTTAGATGGTAACAAAAAAAGAATTGTCTCCCGAACTTACGCCAGAACAAATTTCTGATGGCAGCTATAGTGATAAGGGTGACACCGATAGTCAGGAAGGTGAATCTTTCACTGTGAACACTCAAGCGAAAAAGGGAGAAAGGGATTTCACTCGAATGACACGAGCAAGTAGTTCACTTGACGTCTATCTGATAATAGTTATTGTTATTTATTATTTGTTTAAATATGAACTCAATGTTTTATATTGCATAACAATAATAGAGAGAATGAACCTGAACATGGATGTATTAAACGATAGTGACTCACACGAAGCAAACAGAGAATCTCGTTGGATGACGTCGACTTATGTATTTGCTTTCTGCAGTTTCATCATATTATATCCTTGTAGTGTATAGGAGTTAATAAGGAGGGCCAGGCCCAGGTGCCCGAGCATGTTTTCCGCTTCGAAGACAACCATTCTCAGGAGAAAATTCAACGATCAATAATCCCTTCAAGAAGTATTTTTTACTGTTTTAAATGAATTTAATGCACTCTCAAGATGATACACTATTGTGGAGTCCAGATATATGCCCAGAAAATAAAGGTGTGAAACACATTTCTATTGAATATAAGGAACGTGTTCTAGTGAAAGTGTATCTGAAAAAAATTGCAAAAACCACCTCCAAATACTCCCGTAACAATAAACACCACCATAACAAGTTTGACATTGACGATGTGGCAGACAATGAAAAAGTAGTTTTTTCTAGGGTTGAGTTATCTTTTATGTTATTGTCAAAATAATAAAAAAACTACTATTTTTAATATTTATCCAATCAAAAATAAACGACTGGTTGTAGTCTTTGCTGATGATAATTTTATAGGCATTGTTCCACCTGATGGAGTGTGGCGGCAATTTAAAACAAGCCATAGGCCGAAAACGACTCTCCCACTCGTCCCTTGTCAACACCAATCTCCAACACATGTCCAGACACGACTGCATTCAGTTTGAACAAGGAATGTTTTACTTTTACAAAGATTTTGGAGAAATATGCGACCATTTTCTGCCACACAAAAGTGTTCAGCAGTTGGTTGAATTTTTTTATCACTGGAAGAAAACGGCACGGTACGACCAACTCAAACTGTACAGGTCGCGAGTCAAACACAATTTTACAATTTCGCAAAAGTAATACATGTTTTGTCGTTTGTTTGCCTCTGCTCCTAGTCTGTTGTGTGTAGGAGGATTTTTCTTTACCACCTTAAGTCCATCTAAATATTCACTTTTCTAATCATATTGTGTAGTACCTTTATGAAGAACACCGTAGAAAAATTTCACCTTCCCTATCGGCAAAATAGTGACGGATCCTATTCGGTCATTAATCGTTTTGCAGACCCACCATTGAGTGAAAATAATCAACCTCAACTATAAACCATAGAATGTTCTCATCTATCAATTGGTCATTTAATTATTCGGGGAAACTAACCATTTATGTGACCTACGTAGTTGGTTGTATCAAAATACTTTATAGAAAACACCATTTTGTGAAATAGATTTATTATCTTTATATGTGGGCGCGATAGACAATAAAAACCTGTGCTTTTTACGAGTTTCTCCTTAACAAGGCTGATAACCGATGGCGACATTGTTGAGGGTATTAATTTTTTATGCCTTCTCCATTAGCGTGTGCCGTGTGTGTAATTTTTGGCACTGGTTGTTTTCATGGATACAATTAATCCTAAATGACACGTACGCTTGCGCGGTGGCCATTTTAAGCCCACCACCTATTTTTAGAAAAGCTACAACGTTTGGATTCCAGAATCTGCCATATTTAATTATTTAACGTGCCATTAGCCACTCGCATAATTAAAAACATGATTCTTATTTTTAGAGTCAATCTCAGATACACATAGTTGGCTATTGAACTGATGATAAATTCCACTGCTGACACCATTTATTATATTTTGAAATATGTCGATAATATTTTGTTTCTACTTTTTAATTGTGCGCAGGCGTCAGCTGCAACAAAATTAGTTTCATGTTCAGATCAAGTGTTTATGCTTCCTAGTAAATGTACAGAAAAATTGTTATAAGATTAAAAATACATTCAACACGTTTTTTATTTCTTACTGAAAAATCGTTAAAGCAAAATGATTCACTATAAGTTACAGTATTTTTTTATCGTATGCCACTTTTCTATAACAAATAACAATATACAAAGAAATCAAATTCAGAGATACAAGTTTATAACAAACTTAAACACAATTTTAGTTTTAAACGCATGCGCACACAATTTGCGTTAGGCTGAAAAATCAGTTCGAACTGTATTTATTTTTTAAAGACTTGTGTTGTATCATAGAATATAGAAATGAACATATAAATCATTTCTGGTAGGTGCGTGACATATTTTTAACAGAAATTCCATTAAGACTAATATTGTATTGGGTCAATGTGTTGGTGTGACTCATAAATTTTTTATTTAACATATGAATGTATGTTTGGAGGCCCTCAGTTTTATGAATAAATTGATTTTTAACCTAAAAGATGTTGTTCTGGAGTAGACGTTGCGGCACTTACACGAACAAGACGGTACAGTGAAAAATGAATATCAAATACACATATTTTTATTTGAAATAAAATTGTAACTCACCACATATCTACGCAGAAAATTTTCTGGTTAGGTCGGAGCTGCGAAGGCCGCAGATTGCCCACCCCTGCCTTAGCTATTTTAAGTGCTGGCTTAGATAATTTAAGTGCTCGTTTAAAATCTCATCTGCAGTCTGTTCACGAAAATGGACTTTTTATGGATGACTATTGTAGCTTTACGATGAATTAGTCATAGTCAACAATTATGCATTCTACTTATAATTTTGGCGCCAATAAAAAATAGCAATATTTTTCGGTGACATACATTAGTTTTATCGTCGATTAAATCAAACACAATGGAAAAGATCATGTTGGCGTGTTTGCGAGCTGTATAGTCTTATCAAGACTACTGAGACTGCTCGACTGCATATTGTTGCTTTTATTCCTAAAATGTAGGTAACAACAGAGCTAACGGGATGAACAATACAATCTGTAGATGAGCGGCGCACATTTGGGGCCCTTGCGACGCGGTTCTATAACGTATGATCACACATTGCAAGAGTTGGACAACAAAATCACCTCGAACAAAACCTATAATCAAGAAGAGAAGGATCATTTGTAGGAGAATTCCTGCAAATGGCCACAAAGGTGCCAGTTTTCCTTAAATCGGCATTTTATAGCGATCAACAACGCACAACAATCTACCAACAACGTAGAGAGGTATCGTGTAGGCGACTGAAGTGGCAGTTGATGTTTGAGATGCAACACATTGATAATCGTTAGCATCATACTTTTGGGGATCTTCGATAGTTAGAACGGAGTTGATAAGTCCATTGTTATTCGAATAACTAATTCTGCTGCCAGTAACTACATGAATAGGATTTACGTGGCTGACAGTATTTTTGTACCGCCAATTGACACAGAATTGTTCATCCAAAGAATAGTATCAACTGGATATCCATAGATGAAACATTCTAATTGGACAGTATGCCCAACAATAGTTCTAACAGGTAACACATTGGATTCAAAAGGGAGAACAATTTTATCTACAACACCTCACAACTACTCGAGTGTGAAAATACTACGTTTGATAGTCCATTCATGTTTATAGACGATAGGGTTAGTTGCATCGCCTTTTTCAGTGTATACAATGAGAAAATATTTTCCCGCAGCCTTGGGCAATAAGTGGAATCGCAACTAAAATAATTACACTGCATGGATAGCGCGAAACAATATACTGTAAAATTAGTAACACCCTCAGTGTTCATTACGTCATATTTGTAATCATCGTATTTATAAGAAGTCAAGTTTTGGCAATAATCTGCGGCCGCACAGTTTGTTTCGGCAGCCAAACTTCGAACACGAAACCAATCGCTTTTATATGAATCAGTTGGTGCAGTATCGGTGAAAGAACACCACAAAACAACATCTTCATTGTCCCATTTGGTGGGAGACTGAACTTTGTTACATTTTGGTGGCTCGGCTATTTGCATTACATAACCTCAACTTACCGTAGAACTAAGTATTTTAGTTACTGTAAGATGTATGGACCAATACGCCACAAACTAAGACGAGCAAAATGGTGCCAATGCCCATGGATAAAATGTTTGGGTGTGAAAACGACTTCTACCGACAGCATTTTTAATTATCTTAGTTTCGTTTCAAGTTTCTGCATTTGTTGATCCTTTCAGTGCAAATAGAATAATCTATTAGTGTTATGTCTGAGGATAATTACATGAATGATCGGTTAGCACAGTCAATAAAATCTCTTGAAGAAACTGAAGAAATCGCTTCCGCAATCAACTCCGAATTGTACAACCAAAGAGGCAAGTTGGAACGCACCAAGGATCGAATGGATAGGGTTGATCAAAATTTGAAGCAGTGTGAAACCACCACTAACAATATTACAAGTTTCTGGAGAAATGTTGTTAGTTTTTTTTCCACTTCAAACAATCAAGTAATTAGCTCTAAATCAAACTGTACAGTTTCACTTAAATGTGCATTGCTATGATGTAGACAGAAGTTAGCACCATTGCTCAAAATCCGTCTAATCACAATATTAACTCATCCCTTTTGAGTAATTCTTCGCATAAAACGCCCCAAGTGCACACACCGTCGCCTAACAACCCACTGGCCATTAAGTTGAGCAATCTAAAAAATAACGCTGTTTCCATGGGCGATGAGCTCGACCATCACAACCAGTTGATAGATGACATTTCGCAGTCAGTCAACACCAACGACGAGCGCTTAAAAAAGCTCGACAAAAAAATAACAAAACTTTTGTAGTTGTAGCCGAGTGTGTCCTCATAATAATTTCATTGGAAAGTCTATTTAATTACTCATTAAAATAAAGTTTATGCGTTATAATTTTAACTTGAAAACTCGCTCAAAATAATCCAATAAAGTCGCTAATTTAAACTACCAAACAACTTAGGTCACTCTTATTTTTTGGTTATTTCTATTTCATATACAGTACATTAATTTTTGTAGCGAAAAGATTAATAGATTTGCTATGCATCAACAGTAATCAAATGAAATGTATAATGTCACGAGCAGAATAAATGAAGATGTTGACATCATTTAAAGTCGTCTTACAACCATGTAGTATAATACAACATTATGAACTCGTTGGTTCAACTGAAACTAGGTTACTAGCTAATTTGGTGTTACTATTGCTCTGAACTATCGTTAAAGGCAGTATCTCGTTATATTTATGCAAACATTTTTAAACAATTACTACATTATAACCAAATTGTCAATTAATATATCAATTAATAAAGTGGCTTAATCGTCAAATAACACAATTTAACGGCTGTTAAATTTATTACATTTTCATCTGTTTTCTTAGTTGACAAAATCGATACATACATAAAAGAAATTGTCTGTCCGTGCGCGTCTGTGTGTCGACAAGTACGCATGTCCGAAATGTTTTTCCTTGTATGCACATTTGACAACACTACTAATACAACACAAGCATAGCTAAAATTTGTCCATTTGATAGATTTAATTAATTACTTATTGGTCGGCTTAAACGCATTAGTTTTAGTTGATTTTCAAAAACATAATCCGATTAGAGACCGCCCTAATCAGATTATAATAGAAGATAGCTGTTTTTCCCTACTTTACGCAAATATAATTTGCTTTATAGTATACTATTAAACCCTGTAACCAAAAGCATCTATATAACCATGCTATATTTGAATACATTTAATGTGTTCAGATGTTAGCGCGTGTTCATGGCAATGGACAATTACTTGGTGGAACTTTTGCTTATTGTAGCTCACATTTTGAATACCAATATTAATTTAAGTTCCTAAAATCCAGCATTCTTCTTTATGATATTCATTGTTGAGTTTAAGGTTTAATATCGGGCCAATGATCAAACCATCTAACTAAACCTTAGTGATCTAATTCAAGATTTATATTTTCAAGTGTTGATTTATTTTTAAGTATCAACAAAATTTTTAATTGCTTGGATAATTTTTTATTTTATTAAAATTAATATTAACCCGTTGTGTAACTGTTATTGGTGAATTAACTTCTTTAAAATAAAGTGTAATCAATCAACAAATTCGTCGGCTTTATTAATGACGGGTTATTTTAAACTTTATAAGTTTTCTAAATTAATTTATTGGTACAATGAACTCAAACAATAACTAAGCCAATAAATAGTTTGTCAAATAGTGATGTACATCATTAAGTTGGTGAAATTTGCACTGAACTTGGCAAGTTAAGAATTACGCTATATTATTTGTTAGAAAATTATAAGCAAAAAATTCAATCCAATGTAATACAACACTTAAATGAAACTTTCACTTATACACTCCCTAGCAACACTGGGCTTTAACGCTAGTGTTCGATAAACGTTTAGATAGTGTTTTAAAGAGGCTTTATCACCTTTCTTTAACTTGGGTTGTTATTACATGCAAAACGCTGAATTATCTGAATAAGAAAGCACGCGTACGCATCCCAATTAAAATGGGTTTTAATCTAAAAATAAAATCAATTTTGTATGTAGCATGGTTAAATACACGGAGTGTGGAGTCAGAATAAATTGAAATAGACTCAAAGAGAAACATAGACGAAAAATTGCCATTACAACAGCATTAGGCGCAAAGGCGTAGCAGTGGTGGGTAATCAATATTTAATACTATTAACTACATCATTTGTTGGAAAGCTATTGATACTGTTTAAAAATGTTTATTCTCAATTAAAAATTATTGTGCCAAGTTAGTGATTAGCTCTATTCAAGTGATAGCTTCGTTTGGTGTTACATAGTAGTCGCGAGGCGACTACAACTTTCAAATATACGTGCTGTTATTTCCTATGGTATTATTTGGAGGAGGATATTGACGTGATGGATATTAAAATGTTGATGCCCAGTGGATGTAAGGCGAGAAAATTGCTTCTGGCCAATCTCAAGCATGTGCATATCAACACTAATACAGCCGTTAAAACGCGACACATTAAATCAAAATTTAAAAATGATGTATCATTAATGATATTCTCTATGACACACGCTAAAAAGGTGGTGTAACTAGGTTGCACTCAATAAATATATGGTTTCCGTCGACATTCCATAATTCAAAGGATTTTGATAACGTCGCCCGCTCCGAGCACGGGTAGAACTGTGAGGATTACAACGTTTGGATAGTTGTGCTATTGATATCCATTGATCATATTCTCGTTGCGTGACACACCACTAATAATAGCTACTAGAGTCATGAGAAGAGTTCGTAGAAAGCTAACTGCCAGGAAGGTAGCTGCACCTGCACAACCGAAAACACTGGTCAGAAGACTACCTAGAAAGGTGCACACTCCAACAAAGACATACAATCTCAGAGCAACCAGTAAGACGTTCACTATATTGAAGCGAAGAGTTGAGGCGTTGCCTGTCCGTAAGCGCAAAAAAAGAGCACGGGCGATGCCCAAAAAGAAAAGAGAAACTTTTCAACGCGGCGGACAAGGATATGAATTCTTCTCATCAACACGTCTCAACAGAAATCTGTATCGCGTTGGCGATTTCATAATGCTAAAATCTAAAAGAAATGCACGCAAAGTTGGCCACATAGCTGCGATTTACATCCCCAATAATATCAGATATCGTAAGGCCACAACGATTTGTCGACTTGTCTTATTGATGTGTGTGTTGACTTTTAGAGGCCAAGGCGGTCAGATTGCTGGTTTTGCGCTACTACGACAACCAAAAGTTCCCAAATATCATCCAGCATGGATGCACAGAAGTAGTAGCATTGGCATTTAGCAATTGCTAACCAAGTTGAACTTAGAATGAATTACTCGTCACAAGACGAACCAAAGTGTATTACTTGAGTGAGATTATCGAGCGTTGCACTGTGGTTGGATGTATTCCTTATCAAAGGTGCAGAAAGAATTGTTGACGAAGGACGTCAAATTAATTTGTTGTTGTAGGGTAAAAGCTTCTATAGCCAGATCGATCACCACTGGTTGTAAACCTGCCCCCGTTCGTGGACTACCAAAATCGGACAAATATATCATTCGTCCCACAGCACCCTCGTTCAACAACACCCTTTTCTTTTGCAGAACCTTCATCAATGTCACGAACCCTACACACAACCAACGCCACCATTCGTTTTGATCGAACGGCATTTTATGTTTCATTAACTATTGCTTTTGAACATTTTATCAATGTGCCATTGGTGTGGGGTTATCCACATTTGTTTGGACGACTTTTTCTTGTAGTAACAAAAAATCATTATACTCAAAGTTTTGATCATATTAACGTGTATTTTAATAAATAACTGAACATATCGTTTTATTGCACACGGGCCATCAAAATTATAATATATACTTGTGTGTTATTCAGGCAACTTAATATTAGGCGTGTATATAATTTAACGACCGGTAACTGTGTATTATTTTTTGATACACCCATCTATCGATTGAAATACAATTAAAACTTACACAAGCACCAGAATTTGGGTGTTTGAATAGAAAACCCAAAATCTCAAAACCAACATCAAACCGAGGACATTGGTTCTATTCGTCGCCGTAAACGCGTTTAATATTACTAAAACGATTAGGTATCCACTGTGATCCATTGTAAAGTTGAGTGGCGAACAAAGAACTTTACACTGAGTGTCACGGCCATTCAATAGCGCTCTACACACGCTATTGAATAAACTGAGAGCCGAACGGCAAACTTGCTGACTCATCGCTCCTGCGCAACAAGTAAAATGTCTGCATCTCAGAGAATTAAGTCACAAAACAAAAGTTTTCACCAAAAAACTGACGCTAAAAAGAACTCAAAGTCATCAAAAAATGATGTAAACTTCCAACTGCAATGCCACGCCAACTAATTTGTTGTAGTGGAAAGATATGTTTGGAGCACACCCAGGGATTGTGTTTTTGATGCTGTTCGTAGTCGTAGGACCAAGTATGTTGATTCGTCCACTTCGCAGTTGCTAAAGTGATGAATTTAGTTATATTTGAATTTGTGTATGGATTCAGTTCGCTGTTTAATTGACATTTACGTCAAAGTGTGGTCGTTTATGTGAACTCAAACCAACTAAGTTTTGCTAGTTTGTTCAATTTTTTTACTCAATTATATTTTTTCACTCGCCCACAATAACGCGTAACCAACCCATTTTCAATGCTAATTGTTCGTAAAGCAGTACAAAAGTTATTCAAGTTGTGTGTGTGTGCATGTGAGGTGGGTTTTATTGGTCGGCCGTCAATTGGTCGCAAGGCTGGAGTAGCTTTCTCTGTATCCATATTACACTCAATAGTCATCCAAAAATGGCGTACTTCGTAACTAGGACACACCACATGATCTCTGATGGTATCGCTCTCCAAAATGTCGCAATTGGAAGCTTCACTTGAATCTAATTTTAATATACGTAACCAATTCATTCAACCAGTCAAAAACATACCGGATTCAAAGGTTGCGGCTTGAATGCAGCTCTGTGGAAATACGATAAATAGTAAATTGGTGTCTCTAACGGGGACTATTTCTATCACTGTCTCACTGACTGTTCCATTCATCTTACAAGGGATCTCTATGAGAACAATCAGCTACCAGTTCACATTTTCACATTTAGTGGGATACTTTTTAACCTGATTAGTCTAACTTTTTAATGAATTGTTGTTAACCAGTATAAAAAAGTTTATAAACTATCGAATTTGTAACACGTTAAAACAATGTCTAGGTACTTTTTATCGAATTCTCTATGGTTTCATTGATCTGAACGGAACAGACATAGCTGAACATCGGCTTGACACATGGATATGCATGAACTAAAAGTTGTGTTTAATATTTAAATGGCACAGAACAAACCTTTTGGCAGTAGAAACAACTTGTCCAACAGAAAACCAACTATCCTATGTAAAGTTGATACCTAGGGACACAGTGTGGAGGTACTTGAATAAAAGTTCTACAGCCAGGGTCAAATCGATCATTTTTTCTACTCGAACTCCCTTTTTGTTATGATATAAGCAACAGAGAAAGATTTCAAGTATAGTTAACCAACCCTTTGAACCCTGCTGTTGTCATCTGCCAACATTTGATTAGTTCGTAGACTACATGCCACTATCTTATATTTCATTTTAGTTGTTTGATTTATAGTAAAGTCGTGCTCAATTTTAAATCAAGGCATAACTAATATTCTAATTGAATTTTGAAAAAACAATTGAATAGTTTTGCGCGTGCCCATTTATGATCGTTTTCTGCAACATCCGAATTTTTATACTGCAAAGCGTTAAAATATAAACAGATGATGCTACTTTTAATTGAATTAAAGCTTTAATGGCCCAATTTGTTTATTTTAATGAACAACTATGACAGAAAAACTACAAAAACCGAAAAATTAAACTCAAAACACATTCTTATATTAATTTAAACGGAAATCAACCATCGGTTTTATAAATAAAATGTACGAGTTGTTATATTATTAAAAAAATATTTTTTAATGTACTTTTCGTCAGTTAACTACATATTATATAAAATTATCGTATAAAAACGAATAATGCAAAATTTGACTGATTTGATACTTGCAACAATTATCAAATCTGAAGGCAGAAACGTAGTAGTACATTTAAATATTAAGGATACGCACAACTTGAACATTAAACAATGCTTAATAATTCCAATTTGAAGAAATTAAATGAGATCATTTCGTTTATATAAAACCATATCATGCTTAAGGTAGTCTAATCATTAAATGAATACATGGTTTGAATAGCTCTGCACTTATTTAAGTAAAATGCTGGGTTCAAAGTGTTTGTCGTCATTGATCAACGAGTACTACTAACCTTGACTTTTTTTTCTAAGGTAAAATTGTTGGTCAAACATTTTACACACTTCCCATATGGAGTATTTAATTGGTACCTAAACTTTTTGACTCGGTTCGACAAAAATTTCAATTACTTTTTACAGATATTGTGAGAAACTAGCAGTGTCAATAGAACAGGATGGTCAACACTTAATGAAATCTAAATGAGTTAGTTGCTATTTCACTTGGTATTGAACACCAACCTGGCGTTTCATTGAACTAGAGTATATCAGTTGAGCGTTCTCGTCGATCAACAAACAAAGATAGTCCTGATCCGACATTTACTTTAGTAAGAAATCGACAAATGCTTACTTTGCTGCAGATTTTCGCCTAGGTAGACAAACAAAATAAGTCGTTTTGATGTACTTCTAAATAATATACCATTTTCTTTTCAATTTTTTTGCGAATAATTTTGTTTAAGTCTTCCATTTTAACTGTAGAACCGACAACTAGTGAGATTTTATGGATGAGTTTTATTTCAACAATTGACTTGAAAGTGCTTTTTTTCTAGAGAGTTTTGGCGACTCACCAGGACTATACTCCAAATAAATTGCTTTTGCCACTGTGATTAGTCGGTTTTTGGGATTGCGTTCAAGATCAATCGTGGAATCCTGTGGCATGCCATTGTAAATTCTATGAGATATGTGCGGGTTGTAGTTGGAAAATGCATCAAAAGACAGCCATTTGGTGACATTTGCGATATTTTCAACTCTAATTGTTGTACTGCTCGACATCTAGTTGACAAAAAAATCATACTTGTTGTAATTGTAATATAAGAGTCCGGCGAGTGTCCCCACAAAGTTACCTTCAATTTTCACAGTTTCGCTAAACAAGTATGCTTAGCAAACTCACAAACGTATACTTTACTTTCTACTGATTCGGTATCTTGTTCTGTATCGGTATTTGGTGACGAGATTCAGGTGTTTCAGGAGCATAGTTACCAACCGAGTATTACCTACAGCATTTGATTATATAGAGCGTTCGACGTTGTATTTTGCTATTCAACAGGTAGAATGTACAATTTTTCGGGTTATATTTATTTAAGTAGGCAAACAGTTCACTTGACGATGGGTAAGAATACCCTCTCACTGCGTTGATTAATCTAACCAACTGTGGACAATAATTCCTTCAAACGAAATGTCATTTAAATCAACGTCTACGTAGTTGTTGTACCAGTCTTCCAGGTGAATTTTTGAGTAGTTGATCCTTGACCTTGGTACTATTTTAATGGGCAATGTGTGGTTAAAAATGTAATCGCTGGATGGTGATATCAATATGACTCTTGCTACGCATTCAATTGATGTAGTTATTACAAAAACTTACCTGTAATCGTAGCTAGGGATATTCTTTTTAGTTATGGAGACATTCCTTATTTCGATTCTATTCTAAGTGGGCAATGAGCACAGTTAGACTAATTGGTCCTACTTACATCTTTACGGCAATAAATAATCTCAGTTCTGTCCAAAGTGTAGTTGTTATGATCGGAAAGCTTTCTGATCTAGTTAAGCATTGAACAATGTTATAACTGAAGTTTAATACGAGCTCCTTGTTTTGAGTGGGGTCGACCGCCTTTTCTATTTGCGCAATGTTGATTTCTGGTAGTGTGATCATTCCGGAAAATAACTGCATAACTTTTAAAAACAACTTCGTCTAGTCTTGCGCATCATACAATATTTTCTACTCTTGGGTGGAGAAATACAAAATTTAGCTGGGAGCAAACAATGAAGTATGATCCGAGGGACAACTAAAACCTATTTCACTTGAGTGACCGGCATCAAGTACCATTTCGTCAGGAAGTGAATAGTAAAATTTAATCAGTGGAATGTCCTGGCCAGCGATTCCAAGTAGTTTCGAGTTTTGCTAAAATTAATCAATAATCATTTGTCGCTTAATCCTTTATGCTATTAAAAATCAGCTTTTGAAGTTACGTCCAACCAACTTTTAACTTTATACAACAACAATTGACGGATAATAAAATTGTTATTTATTTGCCGGGATAAAATGCAAATACTGCGTCTGCATGCTTCGCAATTTTTAAAGCGTTTTAATTTCAATCGGATAGACCGTTGTTGCAATTAGTGCAAAGCGATTTCATTCAAATTATATCGTAATAAATCTTAAAATTTTATGACAAGATTTAAGGGGTAAAGAGGTAATTATTTGTGCTGTATTGATATAAGAAATATGTTGGTGCTCGAGGAATAATAATTATTAATTTTTTTATTGTAACTACACCTTGCCAATGGTTACACTATTGAAATAAAAAACAAATGGTGGACTTTTATCAAATCGGTTACTATTTGAAATATTGATTTTATGTGTTAACGAAATTTAAACTTATCGTTTTTAGAAATTCGCAGGTTTTAACTCTTCTTATTTCACAAATGTTGCACAATTTTAAAAATGATGGCCACCAAAGTCCATTAATCCATAACCGTTGAGACGTTTGTTTAGTCTTATATTTTCACACACGACGCGGCGAATAAACGCTTGTTAGTTACCACGTTCAAGTCTACTCTTTTGTATATGGGCACTGTAGTCGTAATGAGAGGTATTTTAAGCTATAACAATTCAAACGACGCAATGTTTTCAATGATTACAGTGAAATCTGTGAATATCGAGGATATATGAAGGTTGGTGTTGTTGGCGATGGACAATGGATAAGACAACACGTCAAAATACGTCTACAGCAAAATAACGTCTTATCCCAATGTCCAATGCTACTGGAACCACGTCAAAAATAGTGGTTATTTCAAAAAGGTTATAATGGCAACCTAACAACTAATCTCGTTGATGGTTTCATTCGCTGGGCATACTTGAAGTAAGCTGACTGATTCTTTTCAGGTTTTCACTGTAACTGTCTTGTCTTTCTCCCACATTATAGGTGTAAATAGAAGTCTGCGAGAGATTGTTACTGTACGATTGAACATTTAAATACTGTAATGTTTTTATCGTGGGTGTGTATTGTATTTATGAGCTCTTTTCCTTCTTCATAGCCGTCAGAAACCATGAAAATGATTTTTTCGCATCCTTTCACCGTCAGATTCTGTATACATACACATATATATATTTATTGAAGTAAGACTGACTTCAAAATATTCAAACGTTTCTACTAAGGAGTGAGACATGTTGGCCCAGCCATAAGGGGCGTATTTTTCCGGTAGTTGTTTTAATACGTCTATTGCTAGCTATTCCCATTGTAATATATCACCGGACTTATGTTTATTCAAACAATACGTTGATATTTTGTTTGTTCGCGTGGATAGATCTATTGGTTGAAAACAGGGATTCTTGAAATTGAGTTCCACGATACTTTCCACTCACCTATTCGCACAATGGTGAGATAGTTAAGAAAACAGTCAAGCGTTGTACAACATATATATTGAAGGTATCATCATCTGTTAGAGTGTTAAGAATGAGCGTGGTGGTGAGGATGGCTTTGAAGAACTTTACTCCATACATGCTTCCAGAGCTGTTAATGATTAAAAACGATTGATCTCTCTTCGGTCCTTTCATGTCAAATAGCCATTTAATAATTGAGAAAAAGCAACAATTAGTTTTATCTTTAGAATTGCCGGTCTTCAATAGTAGTTCATACAAGATGAAAGCAGTCGGCATAGAAAACAAGTAAAAAATAAAGTTCACAATATGAAAAGTTTGTTTTTACGTTAGACGATTTTGTTATGCTTTAAATTCTGTGACATCTGTCGGTGTCTAAAGAATAACACAAAACATGGAGAAGCGATTCAAAGTAAATTATACCTACTTAGGCATATTCAACAATCTAACAGTGAATAACGATTCAAAAATTTCACAAATTCTCTCACATGAATTACATATAAAATATTTTTAATGATATTTATTGTATCTATTTAGTTTTTTTGGAAAATATGAAAAAATTTTTGGTATGTGAACTAAGTGTTACAAGAAGTGGATCAGTTTTCGTCGTTGTAACCTAACTTGTGTGAAACATAAATGATATTACATTCAGAAATTGGCATTTTAAACGCCAACAACTTATACGCCAATTAATGGGATACGTTTGAAACAACTTTATACGAGCAACGGCTGGACATGAAAGGACTTTTGAAAAAGTTTACATACCCGTCGATCAAAATGACCACATCTTTAGGCAACAAAGTTGTTTGAACATACCTACAGCCCCACGCGTAATAGTACACAACATAGCAAGTTGTTTTGAAAATTTACCAAGGTCGAAAACGAGGATCGAATGAATTGGTTACGTTTGGGTCGTACAGAATTGTGCTACCGGGATAGACGACTATTTCTCCGCTAGACGTGGCCACGTATTGCCAATAGGAGTCAGTGCGTTCATCGTGATTTTCTATGAAAATTTGATTAAGTCTTTCCATCCACTGCATTCTTTTTAGCACAGCTGTGTCTAGGTCCGAATGAGATTAACAATAAATCACACTTTTACCATTAATATTTTGATTTGTTCTCAACAACACGTAACTATTGTTAAAGTCAGTCGGGTATTTCTCAAAAAAATTGGCATTAATCTTAAGACTTTCTGGAAAGCAGTCGTGTTCGTATAAACTTTTTATATCAAGGTTTTGACACTATATGATTAGTTTTAACAAGTGGGAACCACCTTACTCAACGATTACACTGTTGACAAAACTTGAAGTGTTTCTATTTAGAATGGTTTCTTCGTATTCAACACGAGTTGACCTTTCGGCCAGTTTCTAAGAAAACTTGTTCAACATTCGACCACAACGAATACTCTAATGTTTATCGTTGCATTCGTAATTATTTGAGATATCTTTTCAGCGAACACCTCGACAAGTTGTTCGTTGCTGGTCTTTTGCAAAAATTTTGCTTCTTTTCTGTGCAATTTTTTAAACGCCTAATAGATGGGTTTAGCGGTTCAAAGTGAACACCTGGTTTACCTGGTTAAGTTGTCTGTATTTGGTTGTCACATCGCTGAAATGGCGAATATTTCGTGATATCTGATTGGCCACAAATCTAATACTACAGCTTGGTTATACATGATTATTTATAGTTGTTATACGTCTTGGCATCGTGCGAGTACGTGAATATACGCGCTGCAAACAGGAGAACAAGCATCAACATCGCAACTCTCCTGTTTCTGTGCCTCTATAGAGTATTCATTTGAAATGAATTCAAAATGGCTGCGATTTTATCCTTTTATAACTTTACTTATACGATTGTTACTATGCAGCTCTGTACATAAATGAATTGTTGTATCCAACATGGTATTCTGTTGGTTCAGTTATCTCACCCTCAGCATTGATATAAGCACACATATTAAATTGCGAATTCTTGTTTCCAAGTCAAGCTACCACAACACGACACCATTAGTTCACATGAATGAACTGAGGAGTTGTTCTTTTTGACGCCTTAACGCGTTTGTTATGACATTCCATATCGAACTTTTGATTCGACTATTTGTCATAGCCTTTTCTATACATCACATTGCTCTAACCTAATCACCTATTGCATAGACCAATACTCAACAAAAGTCAACCCCAAACATACGACATACGAGACAGTTACTTGTAACAGAGTGGTCGTAAATATTGCAGTTGAAATTAAGTGTAGCAAACGACGATGTGACACTCAATTTGCGCCACTTTTGTTCAAATATAAAACCACCTCGTACGTATTTGATAAATTTTTATTGCTCAAAGGCTGAATTTCTGAATGTTACATCACATTTAAAAAGCCGCAATAGTCCCTTTACATCCGTTCAGTCAAACTACCTTTTTATAATGATTAAACTTGATCAATTTTTTGCATTAAAATGAGTCTAATATTTTGATTAAAAATAATCCCAACCAACTTTTGCACAGTGCCCATAATTTTAAATTAAACTGAATTTGTTAACTCTCAGATATATATTGTCATAATTAACTGCGAAAAGTTATTTTCATTTGTCATATTATCGTAATAACTCCAGTTACGTTAAATTACCTTTATGGCAATTGCTTTTTATGTGGAATGGCGCCGACAAATTTAACATGAATTTTTAATGTTCAAATTAAAATGTCATATTAGTTAAAAAGTGATTGAGTCAAGTATCAACTGAATGCACACAAACTTGTTTAAACGATTGATGGGAAAGGAGCGTTTGAGATACGATATTTTATGATAACGAAGTTTTACAATATCGAATAGTACCTCTTAAATTAATGATCCAATAAGTAGTCGCAAGAATACATGCTGGGAATGAACAACCTGTTTCATTAACGCCACTTACAAAACAACATGGAGTAAAGATGACGACTTCAACTGTCTAACGATCTAACAAAGTAACAAACTTCAATTTTTACTATTGACTCTTGAACTCATTGATGTGGGTTAGCAGAACCACTTTTGAAATATTCCCCACATATTTATGGTTTTCTATAATGAACGTGTTATTTGTTGGCTGTCACCTAAAAGTTACCGGGAGAATCCACAACAATCGCCTCATTTAAAGTGTGCAAACAATGATAGACTTTCCCCCAGACGCTTTTTGTACGGTAAAGAGGGTTGAAATTTGCTTCCATGACATGTTCAATCAATTTCTCAGCTGGATTTTCACTGTTAATGTATACCTCAAACGCACGTTGGAGTGACACACTTCCAATAACATCACTATTATTAGGAGAATAAGTTTGTTCCAAATGTCGTAGGTTACGTTGTGTCCACGTCAAACACAGGGAAAATGTCATTTTTAGAGCTATAACAAAAATTAATGTCATTAATATATGCAATAAAAACACTTTTTCAGCATGGAGATAGCTTGTGCCAATGTTTGCTTTGGTGAAAATCCACTCACCTGTTCGAGCGGAAGTTTCGTTATAGGTTCACTCCACCACCTATTGTCCAATTTAAAAGTGCACGAGTGATCTCCGGCACTTTTTAGAACTCTCATTTAATGGGACACAGTCCATAAAATTTCTTTCAATCATCCAACTATTATCCAGGAATTTCCCCCTTATATATCAACTCTAAATGGGCCACCTCTGCAAAATGGACATACAAGTAGTTTCTCAGAGAATCTGGCAGAATGACCACACATTTCTGGTCCCGTTTCAACGTTCTAGCCACCTGTATAGCGCCATATACAGCTGCTCCACTAGATCCACCTAATCACATAATTTATCATTCAAGACTAATACACACACACATACACAAGTTAAATAATTTATCGTTGAATTACCACACAACAATCCTTCAAGAGAAATCAGTTCTCGAGAAACTTTAAAGCTTTCGTTATCACTGGTTTTTATCCATTGATCGACGTAAGCCCGGTCTAACACCGTTGGAAGAAAATCGTAACCAATGCCCTCCACTTCATAGAATTTGGTGTTTTTGTCTCGTACGGAGGTCTCCGTAGCCAAACTAGACCCGTATGGATCGATGGCGTAGATCTACAGCAAGTAGACGTTTAATGAGTTTAGGTGTTGAGGTTACTCTACAGCTCGGTAGTTTTTCTTTGAACTTTCGAGTAATGCCGGTCAATGTACCGCCAGTTCCAGCTGCGATTACTACGGCATCGACAGCGTTGTCGCAGTCTCGCAGTATTTCTTCTGCTGTGGAATCGTAATGCGCTACTGGATTGTACGGGTTCGAATACTAGGCCATTCTCAAAAAGACATCGTCATAATAATTAAAGTTGTATGACGATTTGAGTCAGATCGGATAATGATAGGAGTGAGCAACTACTTGGTCTAATATGATGGCATTTTCTAGTTGATCGCGCAATCTAATTGAGACTTGGAATAGGGAATCTGCAGGCGATTTCAAAAATTAGTATTCCGTTTAATAGACACACACACCTTCTTCGTAGAATCGAGCGCTTGTTCTTGTTCGAATTACTCTTGCTCCAAGACCCTTAAGCACACTCACCTACCAGTAAACACAATAGTTGAATGATTTCGCTCGGTGTAAACCTTTTCTTTGCTCATCTTTTCAGGTATGACAATGATGCATTTGTAGCCATAAACTGCTGCTGCCATAGCTATACCTATGCCTAGACAACTGAATGTCAAATAGACCCATTTTAGTTGAGTTGACCAGTGTTTCCGGAGGTTGGTTCGATTATGGTGGCTCCTGGCTTGATTTTTCCTTCTCGTCTAGCTTCTTCAACCATTCTATAGCCAATGCGGTCCTTGACAGAGCCTCCAGGATTCAAAAATTCACATTTGCCCACTATAGAACGACATTTGAATGATAAGAGTGGACACAGCAAGTAATAATAATTACACAGCTCACATTCAATACCATACTTCTTAGAGATATTATTCAACCGCACCAACGGTGTATTTCCAATGCATTCCATGATGTTGTTATATATGTGTGGTGGTTCAAGCGGTCTACATTCAGCATGTTTAGTGGAACTCCATTGCAACGCTGGAAATTAGAGCAGCTACTTCAAACGTATGTGATGATGGAATGAGGCGCTATTTTTATTGTTTAAAGACCAAGTGCATTGGGACGGTTTATCAGGTGTATAGTCAACCATGTTTTGTCAATTTTAGGTGATTAGCTACCAACTGTTTGCAGGCTAGTCTCTAGGGTTACCTAATCTCATAAATAATTGAAGTTGGAGGACAACAAAAATTGCTAGCATTCACTGTCAAAGCTGTGTACTGCAAAGAATACCTGAAACACAGTTTAATTATTGACCTTTTGGAGTTGTTCAAGAAACAACAGTCGTGCATGTCTGCGAAGATACCGACTAAGATTAGGCCAATTTGTTTGTTTCAGACTCTATCCTATCAATGCAAGTCGAATAATATTTAGATGAGAGTTATCACCAAATGTTGAATACACTTCGCCGTCAAAAGATGAGGGTGTTAGAAAATTTGCCAATAACATCATATGGCAAAAAATGCACACATTTATTTTATCCTATCGGCAGTACTTTGAATCATACAAGTAGTCTCTTCTCAGCTGAACTGTGGTTTAAGATCAACGATTTAAAGTATCACACACGATATAGACTATATCGTATAGTGTACTGGTAAATAATACTTTTTCTCTATATAAAGTTGTTCGTATTGATTTGAGTTTTTTACAGCTGTAACAAAATGCCCGTTTATTTTTCACAGATTGCATACACACTGATCAACTTGGCTATGAATGCGTTAGATGTTAATTCAATCGAAATTCAGCACGTTTCTATCAGTGTTTTATCGACTAAAGAGTATTTAAAAGTTCTTTCCACGAAATACAACACTATTAAACACTCAAGTAAAACATGAACCTGTTGATAAAACTGACTCTAAAGGTCTCTAATTTCGTTCGTGCACCTATGTAACTACTCATACGTTGATGGACGGAAAACTCAATTAGATGATGTCAAATTAAAATAACTTCTACTTGTTAAACTATTCACACATATACTGCCGCTGCCTTGCTCAATGTCCGTTGGGAAATTCCACCTCAACTCTTTGATCCGTAATGTTGCCAGAAGTCAACATTTGATTTATTCGCCGATTAAAATTTAGTAACTTTTTTATTTAATAATAAATTCATAGTACATTTTAAATCATTATATATCTAATGTTTCAATTAAATTAAAAGAAAACCAATAGATGGCTGGTGCGTGCCTGCGTCACCATATAGATACAGTTTGTTTCACATCTAATTCTAAGAAAATAGACAGCCTTAAAATGTGAAATAGACACTGGACATTAACAGGGCAATGAAGTGTTTTTGTAAACATTTTTAGATTTAAATAACTAAATACGATACCAAACCTAAAAAACGCTAAAATCGGACTCAGCAAATTTTTGTCTGAATTTAAAAAAGCATATATCTTATGGAGAAAGTTTTATTTTTTGTTCTTATATAAAAGATGCTATTCTTGCGAGTTTAGATAAGTAACTAAATTGCACAAAATTATTATCAAAATTATTAAATTGTGACAGTTGTAAACATGGATTTCATCACCTTTTCTATTATCTGAAATACCAACAGAGGGGAGGCGTAGTGATAAATATATAGACAAGTAAGTGATTAAATTAACAATTTTATCACTAAGTGTTGCTATGTGTTAATTTGTTCAATTTGAGTACATTATAAAGGGTGCAACTCGTTTATTTCCTTTACTTAACATTGTATCAAACTATATTATGCCGACCCTTGTTTTATTTCAATTAATAAATCAATATCCGGTGTGCATATTTTCCCGCCATTTTTGGTTTAATTTCAGGTTCAAAGAGCTAATGCATACAAGACACTTCAGAATCCCGCCAAAAATGAAATTATGGTAATGGTAAAGCGTGTGACACCGAAAATTCACCATGATCGCGCAACTTTTTCGCTCTAATTTTTTTACGATTGTTTTTATCATCAAAAAAGAATATTGAGTGATATAAATTCAGAGCAAAACAATATAGTTAAAAAATTTACATAATCTCGATTCGTGAGCAATCGGAACCACGTTAATTCTAATTATGCTTTGAAAAACAGCAATTATTCGCTTGTTTTTTAATATTTTTACTAATTACAAAGCGTTAATTTATTAAAAGTTATGCATATTATAATTATATGTGTTTATATATTTTTTTATCCACGTGTTGCGCCAAATGAGTTTTATAAGTTTTAGAGGAGACGACGATTTTTACGCATTGATAAATAATCACGACGCATTATTTCATGCTTTGATAAGCAAGGGTTACCTTAGAAATGCACCAAGAAGATGTACAAATTGTTGGAAATTTGATACATTCGCATTAAGAAAGCGAAAATTAAATATAAGAAGACCCGTCTCTGAAAAATGGTCGTATGAAAGAAATGACGTCGACTATACATTTACATTTTATTGTAAAAAGTATTTTATTTTTTATATATTTTGTTCACACCATTAAGATGTAAAAGTAACTTCTCCCCCCGAAACGGCACCTTTTTTTCCATTCAGGGAGTAAATGGTTCATCACACAATATAACATTAAAAAAAATGTTTAAAATTATGTATTACTGGGCACTCGACAACACCATATTATCTACGACTAAAATGGCTCTTGTCACAAAACCAACGGCAGCATTTTGGTTCAAAAAAATAAGAATCTTGTGCCAGTCGAATTTTGAACAACGAACCAAATTCGGCGGAGAAGGATACGTCGTCGAAATTGACGAAAGTTTGCTCCATGGAAAAAGAAAAGGTAATAGAGGAAGATATCTTACTGGCGATAAATGGAAAACTTACTCAAACAAAGAAATTTTACCCTTGGGTAAGTATCAATATTAATTGCATTAAGGATCAATATAACGCCATCATTTTAGATATGGATGATACAAGCGGAAGTGAATACTTACCGTCGGAAATAGAATTCGCAGATAGTTCATTCACGAGTAATTCAATATGCCACTATTTTTTAATTAATAGTATAGATACTGCGGCGAGAAGAGAAAGATACGGAAATCGTATCGACGGCCCGTGGATATTTGGAATTGCTTTATGCAAATTAAATGAAAACGGAAAGAGGACACTTAAAGAAGTGCGCTACTTTTACGTAAAAAAAAGGAATGCACAGACACTTATTCCTATCATACAAAATGAGGTCATTAAAGGGACGACTATTTATAGTGACGAATGGCGTGCTTATAGTCACATCGGTGAACTTGGTTATAACCATATCACAATAAACCATTCAATTTCCTACGTCCGTGATGGTGCACATACCAACACTATAGAAGCTTGTTGGGGGAGGCTCAAAACTAAATTTCTACGTATAAAAAGGGGGGTTTCAATTGAAAATTTGCCCGAATACCTCCAAGAAGAATGGTTTCGCTCAATAATGGGCGAAAAAATAGTGCTCCTCAACAACATTTTGAAACTTATTAGTTTATCTTGATAAGAATGTAGTATATTTAAATATATGTATGTATCTTTCTATGATTTTTAGTTTCTATGAAGACTAATAGGAATGCAAATTAAAAAATAGCAATTAAGCCCGTTACAGCATGGCTATATTTGATATTTAGTATTTATATTAATGAACGAATATTAGTGTTAAAAATTTATTTATCTAATTTGTTCAGGAAATATTGAAAATATAAACTCATAATACTGATTAAAAAGTTTGAAGTCAACATTTAAGCTAATTAAATAACGTAGGAATACATGCTTAGTAAACAAATAATTAAATAACAGGGGATATATAATGGCATTAAATAAATTAAATTTTGAAATTATAGAACAATGTTTATTTAAATAAATTTTTTATTTAAATTGAATAACCAAAAGATTTCAAACCAGATAATTTTATCAAGAAACACCATCAATTAAATAAACAATATATCTTAATTTATTTTGGGCAATTATTGTCTGAAATTAAATATAAAACATAAATTAAGTTTAAATTTTTAATTATACAATTACGTTAAGAATCAGTATTTAAAAATGATCATGAGTGCTATGTAACTCTTTGTAGACTTTCTGAAAAAAACATAAAACGCGTATTTTCTTGTTTATTAATTTAAAAGTTTGAAAAAACATTAAGAAATGTTCAAACATAGTTTATGATTTTTTTAATCAGATATTACACATATTGATATTTAAGATGAGTTAAAAATGTTGTTATAAAAATTATGAGATGTAATTTTTAACGGAAATATGACTATAATTTCTAAACGTGTCTATAAAAATGTATAAAAAAAAATTATAGACTAAAAATAAAAGAACTGAATCTTTGTGTAGCTATATTAGTGAAAATTATAAATATATAATGAATACAGCGACTGTCACTTAATAATATAAATATATTTCATA